>QXTE01000014.1:3458776-3622457 GCA_003942145.1 Platysternon megacephalum | reverse complement strand
TCCCTCCCCCCCTCAGCGCCCGTTCCACGCTGCCCCCTCCACCCCCTCCCTGCCCCCTCTTCCCCTCCTCCAGCTTCTTCCAGTCCTCCCCCCCTTTCTCCGCTCCCCCACACTGCCCCGGAACCGGAAGCAGAAGCGGGCGGGGCGGAAGCTGGCTGCGGGCGGGGCGGAAGGCGGCGCCGGGCCGTGGGACTCGAGCAGCCGGAGCCCGCGGGCGATGCTGCAGCTGCGGGACGCGGTGGAGGGGGACCCGGACGGGGGTCCCGCCGGGGCGGCGGCGCTGCTGGTGCCGGCCGAAGCCGACGTGCCCTTCAGCCCGCCCGGCGACTCGCTGCCGTCCCGCCAGACCCTGCGGCCCCTCAGCGTCCGCAACCCGACCCGGGGCGGCCGCCTCAAGGAGTACTTCGTGTTCCGGGTGCGGGCAGCCGGGGCCGGGCCTAGAGCCGGGCGCCCTGCCCCGGCTGAGGCCTTCCAGGGGTTGGGGGAGCGGGGGCAAAACGAGGAGCCCGCTCGCTTGTCGGCCCAGCAGCGCTGGGCTTCGTGCGCCTCCCCCGGGGCCGCCGCCGCCGCCTCTGGGCTTCGTGCGCCTCCCCCGGGGGGGCGCCGCCGCCTCTGGGGCCAGACGCGGCCGGGGGTGGGGGGTTTGCTGCACTAAATGGTGTTTGTTTAGAACACCCCGTTCGGTTTCACTGAGAAAAACCAGCCCCCCGCTGCTGTTCGCCTCTGCGGAGAGCCCAGGGGGAAGGGCCTCAGGGCCAGGAACGGTTCAGTACCTGGGCTCCTTTCCTCCTCCACGGTTCCTCGTGATGGAAACGATGCTTGTCTGTTTTTTCTCCATCCCACTCCAGCAATCGGAGCCTTTGTTCCCACGCGTGACTGCAGTGATCTGCTTTCATGCCATAGCTTCATGCACTGGGCTCTTACGGAATTAGAGAAAGTAGTTACTTTCTCATCTTCCTAATTGCCAGAGCCCCCTGCCAGAGTTTAGCCCAATCTCTGAGAACAGGGTTTGGGAACCCAGCCCACAAAAAGAAATGTAAATGTAGTGTTTGTTCTGTTGACAGGGGCAAGAGGTGGTAAAACCCAGACTGGTTTAGAAGTGAGAGGCCAGTTAGAATATCAAATAATCTTTTAAAGGCAGTAGTGGAGGTCCCGTTGCTTGAGATAGAGAAAGGCCAGGAGGAGACAATAGGGAGCAACCACCTGACCCCCCACTAGATTATTACAATAATCTGTTAGGTCTTTGCCTCTCAGATCTCTAAGAGCTATAGAGTAACTCAGTTTCAGTATCTCCTAAAATGTAAAACAGCATGACTCTGTCATGAAGTTTCAAACATTAATATGTAAATAGAGAAATATAAAACCTGATTCTCTTTTTGATTTAGCCTGGAACTATAGAGCAGGCGGTAAATGAGATTCGTGTTGTTGTGATGCCCACTGAAGATGGAGAGGTGCAAAGTGTGTGGTTGCTAACAGAGTAAGTAACAGTACTAATAGCCAAATGGAACTTTTCTTAGCTTTTCAGGACAAGATTTTTCTCCTGGATCTGCACACTTATTGAAAATGCTCTTGCGAGCTGTGTGAAACTCGCAAGTAATTAGAGTAAAGCTTTCTTGTGCAAATCTGACAGAAAATCATGTCTTTAGTATACAGTTGATCCAGCAACATTTATCTTAAAACCAAGTTCTTTTTACTGCATGTTTTATGTATTGATGTATTGACTCTGTGTTTGTAAAATACTTTTACAAATCACTTAAAATCCCATGTTTGCCAGTGTATTCTGAACTCTCCTCAGTTGGTCCACCATCTGATTATTTAGAAATACAATTGCTTCATTTACCTGCTTTCTTTTTTTGATCAATTTAAACCTGGTAAATGTCTTAGTTCTGGAATGCAGTATAGTTGTGCCCAATAAAAGATATTAGCTCACCCACCTTGTGTCTTAGTACTGGAATAGAATATATCATAGACTTGGCTTTATCAAAAGCCCAAGCCATTAATTGTTTGAATGAAAGGGACTCTCAATCTTGGTAAGACTCCAAAATTAGTCCCATGTCCTATTAACAAACACAAATTATTGCAGCCTATATTTTAATATTCCATATCGCTCCTAAACTGTGTTGGGAGGGACCAAAACCTAGCTCTGTGCTTAGCTCCAGGGTTCCTCAGCTCCAGGCACTTCACAGAGCAAGGAAAGTTGTCAATTTCAATCCTGTGCCCTGCTAGTAGGATATGAACTGGCAGAAGGTCAGTAAGATGTAAGCAGCTGCAGTTCAGGCATGCTTTGGTTGGCTACCCAGCCTATGAACTAGGACTGTTTTAATTTTTTTTTTTTTTTTAAAGAGGGGAGTAGTTTTGGTCTAGTCAGCTTTACTTTAACAGGGCCTCTTTTTAAAGCATACAAAATTTTGTTTTCTCTGAAAATAAAATTAACACCAACTCTACCATCTGCTAAAGCTGCATTTAATGCACTGTTTTGAATCCTTGAAAGAGTCAATGCCCCCTCAGTGGTGATTGAGGGTGAAAGCCATAGTCTGCTCTAGACTGCTACAATAGTTAAGTACTAACGAGCCAGAAATGGAGAGGCACTGATGTGCTAGAGGCAATTGTTTCCCCTCTGCATATAGAAACATGGCCCATGGTCACTGGTACTTCCAGCAAAACAATAGTAAGCTAATTCGTTGGCCTTCATTGTAAAAGTTGTAGACTTGTGCTACTTCTTGATTTGTGTAAGCATTAAAACAACGTTACAAACTGATTATATATTCATCTGAAGCTTTTTCCTTAATCTTTAAAACTTTGTTAGTAGTTTTCCCTATATTCTGTGTATTTGAAACATGCTTTCAGACTCTTGTCAATCCTATATAAAAATAGGAATGAATGGGAAATACAGCATCACCATTATGCTGTTGCTTAAATAATTCTCACAGTTGCTACTGTATTAGTCAAACTACTACAAGGAGGGTAGAAGATTACCAGAGTTTTTACTGTTTGTCTTACCAGAGTTGACCACTGGAACAATGAGAAGGAGCGTCTGGTTCTTATCACTGACTGGTCCCTTCTGATCTGTAAATATGACTTCATCAGCTTGCAGTGCCAGCAGGTTACTAGAATATCACTCAGTGCAGTTGACACTATTTCTTTTGGAGAATTTGAGTTCCCACCTAAATCACTGAATAAGTAAGTTTTTATTTTTATTTTTTTAGTTTGTAATGATACTGCTAATGTTAAGGCTATTAGTCTATCATTAGCCATATATCAAGTTCGATAGCCTTTCCATTTATCTGTATTAGTAAAGGTTTTTGATTTTGCTGTAATTAAAGAATTGAAATTGGTTGAGATCAGCAGGGAAGCAAAATTTTTAAAACCGTTACCATTTAGACTGAAAACAGTTTACTCCTGAAATATTTTTTATAACATGGACTATACTTTATTTTGGGGAATGTCTTTGTAAGCAGTCCAGTAATTTTATTTTAATTGTTCAGTGTTAGCATTATATTAGAAACTTGTAAATATGATTATGTTGAGTATTAGTCTTACCCTAGACCATATACTAGGATGTATTAGGCTGCATGAATATAAATGTGGAAGACTCGCATGTTTAATTTTAATAAACTTAATCTTTCATACAACTTGTCATTTAAACAATCTTTACTTAATTTGGGAGCTGGTATAAATAACTGATTTTCAAGGTGTTTATTATAAACTATGATATTTATTTAGAGACTACTTACTATCTAAGAAAAACGTTAAAATTCTAAAATGGACTTTAGTTTTCATTAAGGTGTTCAGAAATGTTTCCAAAAAAGCGAATTAACCTGCTCTGTAAAGAGCTTCAAGGCCTACCCTATCAAATATGTGGTGTCTTCAAATTTGGTAGGCGAGAAGGCATTGGTATTCGAATTCAATGGGATAAGCAAAGCCGTGCGTCCTTCATAAACCGATGGAATCCATGGTCCACAAATGTGCCCTATGCTACTTTTACGGAACATCCAATGGCAAATGCTGATGAGAAGATTGCATCCCTTTGCCAAGTAAGGAAGTTTTCTATTCTGTATTAGATATACAGATTTATATACTGTATTAGATATAAATCATTGATTTAAGCTGCATTCAGTTCTTAAGAATTTACCTTCTTTTGAAAATGACGATGATGGAAGCAGAGAATAAATGTAAAGAGACTGGCCAAGCTTTTTCTATGCTCTCCATCTATTTCAGCAGGGTAGTGCTACTGCTTGCCTGTTGCTAGAAGTCATCAGGCAAGTGTTGACTCTTCAAATCATGTTCATATAGTGAAAATGAGGTTGCAATGATTTCCAAAAAACCTGAAGCTGAAAAACATTTCCTTAAACAGGTAGAGTTTTATCAACCTTCTTTCCTGGGAAGAGGTCTAGGCTTTATCTAGAGTATTTGTACCTTGTAATTCTAGAAGAATCCTAGTAAATTGTGTAGTTACAAAATATATACCCCTCCTATGCACACAAGTGTTTCAGTGGCTCTTGATTTTTTTTTTTTTTTTTTTTTTTTTTAAAGAGAGCCCTTCAGGTGAAAGTTTATTTACCCTAAGACAATCCGTTGTGGACACAGTTGTAGAGCTAAGCATTTAATATTATAAAAATTACTGTTATAGCTGATCTTTATGCAAACATCTCATATTTAGGAAAGCATGTTCTCATCTGAAACTACTTGCATCAGTAAATGCTAGCATGTGGAATTTATTATAGGATGTATGTAGTCTTATAACAATTACAACTTTATATACATGTCAGCAATCTTCTGTTTCTGCAGCAGTGGCTCTTTTCTGTATAATTCTGCCTTTGTAAGCAAACTAGCAACAGCTTTTCAGATAATGGGAAAATGTTAAGCTGATTGTCAAAAATAGAGCAGGTCTATTTAAAATGTCTTTTTTCCCCCCCTTAGTTGGAAAACTTTAAGACTCAATTAATCCAAGCTGTGAAGAAGGCCCATAAAGAGTGTCCGTTGCCAGGGAGGGCCAATGGAGTGCTAGTGCTGGAGCGTCCTCTTCTTATTGAAACTTACGTGGGATTGATGTCTTTCATCAACAATGAGGCCAAGCTTGGCTACTCCATGACAAGAGGCAAAATTGGATTTTAAATTCATTGTAATCAATCCACTTAAAGGGAAAGTGATTTGAGATTAGTATCATGAGGAAAGAGTTGGGAGAACTCAGTACATGGCAGAAAAGAACAAAAATGAATAAAATGTCTGGATAAGAGGGATTGGTTAGTTGCAGAATGAATGACTTTCACAGAACAGTCACTACTGTTATGAAGCTCATAGATGGCTAAGTCAGCTATTGAGTTCAGGTGGTCACAGGGTAGTTGCTTTCTTAGAGTACCCGGGATTTAACTTACACTGTCACTATTTGTATGCAAGTCTAGTGAGCAATGATATTTCCTCTTACATGTCTAGCTAAAGGTCTTTCCTTACTAAGTGTGACTTAGCTGTGACAAATATTCCATATCAATATCCAATGTAGATACGTCGCATGTTCATGCCATATAGCTATATTTACATAAGGATTCAATTGCAATGAAATCATTTCATGTGCAGATGACTGGTTTTATATTGGCTGAGAAGGTATTAATGTCTAGACTACAGTAATCTCAGGAATTTAATTCAGTGTCAAGAATTTTTAAAGAACTGTCATTCTTTAGCAAAGACAGCTAATTCGGTCAAAACTATAGTGTTATGCCTTCTCCTAACCAGTGGAACTGAAGTACTTTGTAAGCTGAAGTGTTGTTTGAGTAATGTCACCGGTCTCTTTTAAATAGCTATCAAACCTGAATCTGTATAATTTGCAGGTTTACCTTATTTATGGCTTCTCTTTGCAGCCATCTATTAGAGAAATATCTTAAAATAGAATAGCCAAAAATTTCAAAGACAGTTAAAGGATATCTTTGCCTTCCTATGACGTTACTTTTAATGCAACATGGGAATGGTAGTTTTATAATTAAAAAGGGAATTCTACTTTAAGTAGCTTTCTTTCCTTAGCAAAAGTGTATTTTGTTTTTTTGTTTTGTGTTTTCATTTATTAATACATGGACCAGATTAGAATAGCACCAAAGTAAGGTTTTTGTAACCTATGTGGCCATGTAGTTGTTGGGGAGAAGGGAAGCTTTAGTCATAGTATTGTGTTCAGTCTTATGTAATCTTCCATTTAAGTTTGTAGAAAGTAAATTCAGTAGTACAGCTAACTTTAAATGCAGCAGTATACAAAGATACTGAACAGACCTACAGCATGAGATTACTGTGACAAGTTTCACTGTAGATGAATCCTTTATACAGACCATCTTCATATATAATTTTATCAGAAGCATTTCACTGTCCCCCAACATGTTAGTGATATGCTGTGCAGCAGTGGAATTGGTATGTTAAAATATTTTTTACCTTTTAACTTGAAATAAACTGTATGTATGTTTTTGGAATGTCTCTGGAATGCAACCAGCTGCATGTTCTTGTCAATATGGGCTCTTTTCTAAGACACCAGTGTCTAGCTTTTGTTAATCTTGCAGTAAAGAAATTTAACCATCTTTGTTCTCTGGTTTTTAGTTGGTAGAACACTAGATGTTGTAAAAGCAGGAATATAAACCCTCATGCTTTAGGTCATAAACCAAGCACAAACTGGTAAGGAGTAGAAGAAAAAAAATCTGTAGTAAGCGATTTATCGGGGCATCTATTGTACCTTCCTTTGAAGCATCTGGTGTTGACCAAGATGGACCACCTCCTCTCCGCAATCGTTATGGAATTCTTACACACACCTTCCATTCCATCCAATTTGATACTTAATCACAGAAATGTGGAGTTTCTTAAAACAGCTTATGTGAATCCTCTCCCCTATGCTGGTCTCTTCCCACAACTAAAGCAGGTGTGAGTGAGGAAGAGACTGTCATGGTAAGAATCTCACCTGTCCTTTTTTCAAATGCTATTCTACACACTCCTATAATTTAGAGGAAGACAGTTCAGGCTCTAATACGATACCAACTTAACATTTTAGTTGGTAAAGAAAACTGGTTGCACTTGATGACTTCAACACTTATTCATGGCTAAAATCATAAAATAACTGCCTCGTCAGAACTGCAGTAACTGATTCCTTCCAAGTATTCAGGGTGTAACAACTATAGGCATTTCATTCCATATTTAATTCTAACAGAATAGAGCACTGACTGGATTGAGTGACCTAAATGCAAAGACTGATCTATGAACTTGTACACTACTCCATGAAAATATCTGGAAAATTGCCTTTTATTCTTTCTTGAACCCTGTGTCATACCTTGGGGTATGAGGATTGATGTACAATGGTATGCAGTTAGTCACTGACCACTTGGAATCAGGGTGACAGCAATAGTGATATGTACATGTGCATTTCAAATCTCAGTTCCAGCTCAGAATATTAATACAGGATTCTACCCTTATTTAGTATAGTGCTGGGTTGATAGATTGTAGCCACACTAGCAGAAGCTATCAAAATGTTTATTGACATTTATACAAATTAAATAACTTCTATACACTATTTACAAACATACCATTTTAGAAAATGTTGACAGAAGTTCAAAATAAGGTTTAAATCGCTGAACCCTAAAACTTCATAAAATCCAGACTGCTAGTTTCCACAATTTTAGTTGCAAAATTAGAGAGCTCTTTCTAAATTACTTTGTCGAACACACTTCATTCAAGTAACTATCACAGTACTTCACCCAAGGGAGTCTTCTTACACTCCCCCAAACATAAGATTTGCTATTAGTACAAAATCTCTTCCTATTAAATGAAGAGGACCTGCCCATTCTTATCTCTTCCATATAGATATAGCAGCACTTTTCCACAAAGATCTATTTGCAAGGTAGGCTTTTCTAGCCTTGGGGGCAAAGGGAGGGGTTCCTTTATCAGCTCTTATTTTACCTCTTCTCTTTCCAAGTAGCACATGCAAAAATTATCCTTACTCATCAGTGCCATGGAGTCCCCACTAGAGTGCCAGCAAAGCGAGAGGACCTGGAAGTCACCTGCAGATACAAATTAAAGAAATAAGTAGCAAGAAATCAAGACTTAGGCTACGTCCACACTACCCGCCTGGATCGGCGGGTGGGGATTGATCTATCGCGTCTCGTCTGGATGCGATAGATCGATCCCCGAACGCGCTCCTTCAACTCCGGAACTCCAGCAGGGCGAGCGGAGTTGCGGAGTCGACGTGGGAGCCGCGGCCGTCGATCCCGCGCCGCGAGGACGCGAGGTAAGTCGCGGTACTTCGAAGTAAGATACTTCGACTTCAGCTACGCTATTCTTGTAGCTGAAGTCGCGTATCTTACTTCGACATCCCCCCCTAGTGTGGACCAGGCCTTAGAAAAGATTTCTGGAACAGAATTATTGTTACTTGGAGTAGCTTAGTAATGTCATCAGTAAGAGATAAGAGGCTTGAGTGAACAGAATTTTGTACTGTACATACCATTGTAGTTGAGCTTGACCATATTTTAATGCAAGTAAATATCACAAAATTGATCACTGTTGCAAAGATCTGCAACCAGACACTGCAGGTAGTAGTTCTTCCATGGAAGAAAATTTTAAGCCAAGACGCATGCAATAGGTTATATTTCCTATAATATTGAACTTGCAAGTAGAAAAGATATTTGTAAAGCAATTAGCCAGCTAATATTACAGTCCACTGAAAGATCTTACTGTGTACCTGCATATTGGAATAGAGGAAAGGATAGATAGGAACCTTAACTCTGCCTTTTTGGAGTAGATTTAAGATTCAGATTTCATGTTACTTTTTGTGGTGCTTTTGGAATTTTAATGTTTCAAGTACTCAAAAGTATGGTAGGCACTATACAGTTCTTATTTTGGCATTTAGTATTCCAGACAGCTACAGTATCCATATAAAATTAATTGATATGAAAGCAAAGCCTTAAAGTGTTTCTATTTACATGTCAATAAAGTACCATGCTAGGGCAATAACTGAATTACACCTTTACCCCTATATAACGCGACCCGATATAACACAAATTCGGATATAACGCGGTAGAGCAGTGCTCCAGGGGGGTGGGGGGGCTGCGTGCTCTGGCAGATCAAAGCAAGTTCAATATAACAGTTTCACCTATAACGCGGTAAGATTTTTTGGCTCCCGAGGACAGCGTTATATCAGGGTAGAGGTGTACCTTAGATGTAAGCTTTATGTGCCATTCTTCCCATAATCTCTTGAATGTAGGGAATATGTGACTAAGCACCCAGAACGTTTGATCACTTCAAGCAGTCAAATCATCACTAACAGTACAATAATTTATTTATATTAATTAAACTAATGATTCTGACTTGCAGCAGTAGTTTTAGGCGGTCTTACCTTCCATTGGTACCTGCACTGACACGCACCCTGCTGGGGACCACAGGTACACGTTGCTATTCCCAGTGCATATGGCAAGTCGAGGTTGACGTGGATCCCACTGGAACAACTGAACAGCATACAACTGCTCCAAGACTACAAACAGTTTCAGCTTTTGAACATCCCAGATCCAGATGGCATTAGGAATGTTATCTGTTAGAAATGGCCAGGGAAATGGTTAGAATACTGTAAGGAACACACCACTATATGCAATGTCACTGCAATATCTCACATTAAATGGGCTTCACTACCAATAACCTATCTACACTACTGCTTGCAGCACTGATGATTCATAACCTTACAAGACACCTAACTCATTATCCCTTTAAGAAATGGTGAAAGGTGGCATCACTCTGAATGTGTGCAGAGGGCTTGCAGTCTTAAGTACAGTACAGCAGTACCCTGGCAGTGCGCATTCCTTGGGGAAATTGCCACTAGGACAAAAAGGAGTAATTCAATCTATAGAATTTTCCTTCACTGGCTTTTCTAAAACTACATAGAGATGCCATTATTGGTGGGCTTTGTCATGTGAACATTTCTCAGCTAGGAACTGGATTAAGACCCCACCCCTTCCACCAGTTTCATGAGATTTTTTTCCTTTGAATGATAACACCTTAGCCCCAGGGAATGCTATATCCTGATATACAGAGCTCCAGATCTACAAGGGAAAAGGTTACATAAAAAGTCCAGAACTCCCACAGTTCTTGCTAATGCAAAATTAATTATTAATATTTTGAAAAATTCTGAAAGTGACTTTTGTGCAGGGAGGGGAGGGGAGAAGAGATGGATTTTAGCTAAGATTATGTATACAGTATAGTCAGTTAAGGTAAATATGAAGGGAGATAATTTAGCACATGGTACTTAAAGCCAAGGCTATGAGTTCATGTAGCAATTAATAGCTGGTCCCACAGCTTAGTGGTTTATGCTAAAGGTTGAAGTCCCTCGGTGTACAGTGCTAGCCTCAATCCCAACTGGGGCCTCTAGCTGCAGCCAGAATACAAATAATTCACAATTAAGTAATTTACTTGTTTATTTATAGCAGAAACAACAAAATCTAGATAATACCAAAAGGGTTTCTCCTTTAAAATATAGCCCACTAGGTACTAACCATTTTTGGTTGCCAGGAAACAGTTATCTGGACTAAATGCCAGCATTCCAATTCCTATTCTGGGATTTGCCCGATCAGCAACCGGTTTGACATACTGTAAAGAAACTGGTACCTGGGAAATGTCATCTGAAATAAAAGCACTTTAATAAGCAAGTCCATATGGACATGGCAGTAATATTTCTAACTTAAAACAGTTAACAGTTATCTCTGAAATGATAGGAAAATAGTAATATATTGCAGATCTTTACAAACTTTGTCTCAACATACCTGTCAGATAGTATTTCTCCTTTCTACAGAAGGAAAAACAGGTACACAAGAGTCTGAGACAAAGCTATGAATACAATCAAGATCTCCTAACTCTGACTCATGTTTTATAAATCTCACATATTAACACCCATGTAAGGCAAGGGAATAATGAAGTTGAACTATTTAATGATTGTTCAGCACTATAATAGTATATGCTGATATCTGACACTCAAATATCGGTAGTATTAAAGAGATCAGGGACTGTTGTCTGAAAAAGTAAAGGTGTTGAATTTTTTAATATAACTTGTTAGAGAAAAGTAATGTACCCTTCCTTATGTAGCCACCCGTTTCTCCACCTGACCATACAAAAAGGCAGGGTTTCAATCCTCAATACAGGCAGCTAGAGAGGCTTTAGGTTGCCACATCTGAATTGTTTTTTTTAAGTGTGGAAATTCCCATTGATTGAAGCCTCCTACAATAAGATGACTATCTACTCTGCATTATCTGCAGCAGTTAATATAATTCTAGACACGAAATATCACTGTTGCAGAGACTTAAACCAGCCAAAAGTCACCCTGTTCTGAGGCACATTTTGCACAAATAAAATAACATTGGGAAGGGGTGGGGGTTGTCTATCACGTCTACCCACACTCACCCCCAAAAGTTTGCCATGCCTCTCCTGGAGCCCTTCATTGCCCTTAAGTTAAGATCTTCACCTTTAGCCCCATTCTGCAACCCCATCTTTTTTAGCTGAGGGAAAACGTGTCCTTTGAGGTCTTGCATTTAATTGAATGGGCTTCCCCTTAGCAACCTAAGTTTTGCCCCTGCCTTCAGAGGCAAAGTGTGCTATGTTGATTTACAAGCCTTAAATATTTTACATCACAGGTATTCTAAAGTGGTTCATTTTCGTTTGCTTACATTTACTCTGTGTGCTGAAGAGAGAGCTGGCTTGCGCTCTGGCTGGAGGGAAGACAAGGCTCTCTGTTTCAACTCTTGGGGATTTCTCCATTTCCTTATATACAATCTGCACAGAAGGAGAAGACAGTTTCACAAAAGGGCCTAGCAAGAATTGAACCTAGTGTGTTGAGTCCTCCACATCCTGTGCTGAAAATGAGCACTAAGGCACATTCATTTTAAATTTACACAGTGTTTCTCAATGCTCTTTGCTATTGTACACTGGGAGCAGGCAGATTTGGGCATGGAAATGCTGAATTTTGAGACCTGATGGTGCCCATATTTGAAAATTGGGCCCACAATCAGAAAAAGCAATTGTGTACTACAGAAATGGACAGTGTACGGAACTTCAAATAATCCAATTGTTGTCATTGGAGAGCCTATGTAAAATGAGTCAAACAGAATGCACCTTCCCACCCCTTACCAACTGAAAGTGAATTTGGTAATATAACTGCAATCTTTAGTACAGCAGGACATAGGTTTTTCTGATAACACATGCAATATTTCATTCCATGCCATTGAGAACCACTGCAAACAAGCAATGGTAATGGGATAATGCTAAAGGAAACAGTGATGAAATGCTAACAATGTGTCTAAATTGGAGCTCCCAATCTAACTATCAGCAGGAGCTCTTGTCTTTCCAATGGAAAGGGACTGAACTATTTAATTTGTTTCTCATTCTACCTCTCAAGTTTAGATTTTTATTCTGAATTCTGAATTTGAAGGATAACTAATACATTTGGGTGCTGCAGCACTTAGCCTGGCAGCCAGATTTATATCTAGAATGCTTGAGTCACATTGACCAGAAGAGAAAATAAAGAGCAATAATGAAGACAGCTACCACAGAGCCAGAACTGTTTTCTAGCAAGGAGACATTTTACTTAAGCATATTCTGCCTGGCAGATTCCTTGATAAGCAACAATGATAAATAAAAAAAATATCATATAAATCTAAGTCTGCACACCACAAACACTGATCCTTAATATAACTATGTCAGACCTGCTCTGTCCCTTCTGTTGGCTATGTAATATTACAACCAATGGAGATTCTTCCTCACAAGGGGTGGGGACAGAGAGAACTGTATATTCTACTTCAAAAATCACAGGCTATCTCCCTGCTGAGAACTAAAAAACTGTGGCCACAGACTCTTCACATGTGCAAGGATAAAAAACAGATTGTGAAACATTTACAGAAAATGCTCATTAAGTGAGCTAGATTTGCCTATACAAATGAGATTAGGTGTGATCATAAAACATTTCAAATCAAATCCAACACTATTCACATACTGCAAATTATATAGCGCGGATATACACAAAATTCTCATTCATGTTCAGCTTCCAAACACTTGGGTACACCACCACATGCAAACCCAGTCTGTAAACAGCCACCACCTCTACCAGAAGATATTAGTACTTAACAATAATTATCCATGACTCCCTTACATAGAGAAAAGTGGGATGGAGGGGAAAAGAAAAGAGAATTCACTGAAAGAAGTCAACTAAAAATGATTAATCTATTTTCCTTACTTCTCAACATTTTCATTCAATTTCCTTAGCAGCATTTGCAGATCAGCAGGAAAGCAGGACTTCAGTCAAAGTAAAAAAAAGCTTGTACCAAAGATAGCATCAAACAAACTGCTGCTAATGATCCAATGGTTCCCCATTCTATACTTACTATCTTTGGGTTAGCAATGGTCGCAGGGTGTTCCAACTCTGTAATCTTCTTCCAAGTCACGTGGTTCAGGATACGCACCTATTTCAAGGAAAGTGTCGTAAGAGGGGATTGCTATGACAACATTTTGCAACTGACCTGAATGGGTTTAAATTCCTTTTTTACCTTTTCATCATAGCTACCAATTGCCAAGAACTGACTGCTGGGGCTCCAGGCAACTGATTTAATACCCAGTGACCATTCATACGCACTGTATGTGGACAGCAGACGGCCATCAAGGGAGTACAGCAAGATTTTATACTGTAACACAAATTGATTTGATTTAAAGACTAGTGACACTGTTAAAAACTAACAGAGACTAAGTGACTCCTTTTTAAAACCATCCCCATCTCAAATGCACAGATGTTCAAAATGGAGTTTCCCTTTTCTATATCTTATAAACTAATTCTGCAATTATTTATTTGGATAGTTGCTAGGATCTTCTGCAATTTTTAAAACCAAGTTGGTAAATTTTTATTTTTTTTTAAAAGATACTTAAATTATGGAAAAATATTATAAGTAGGATAATTTGGTAACAATGACTTTATATGGAGATTTAAGCAACAGTTTTTGACACCCATCACCAATACCTAAGTACAATATTACAAATTGTTTCTTAAAGCCCTTCTGTTTTTTTGTTTGTTTTGTTTTTTTTAAAAGGTACTGCATTCTATGTAGCAGCCAGAAAAGTCGACTTAATATCTTCAGGAGCCCTTAATTAAGTGTTCAAGATCTTCAGAAATAATCTGTATTTTCTCATACCTCCAGACAGGTATCCCACACTGCCAACACACAGCCATTAGGAGCCCATTCAATCCCAGATAGGTCTTGAGTTTCAGTGTCAAAATGCTTCCCAAATGCAGAGAAAATAAAACAATGAAACAGTTTTAAAAACTGTACTTAAAATGTATGGGTGCAACTGACTTTAAAAGTAAAATCCTAAATAAGTATATTACCTTTACACATTTAAAAAAAAAATCTTATTGAGTTAGCACATCCTTTTATATGTCTGACTGCATAAAACAAACATTTCCTTTCCTTTTGTTATAATACACTACATTCACTGCTTCCTTATTTTCTCCTACCAAACTATAAAAAATCAAGATCTTTTGAAACAAAGTGCACTTTCTAATAAAAAGACCACATTCTTTTATGTTGTAACTTGTTGTTCAGATCATCATTTTGGCAAAAGCAAGGTCTGATCATGGTGCTTCTGCAATGTATTTTATTGTCAACATGATTACTCAGATTAGCCAGAACATTTGAATGCTTCTCACAATAAAAAAAAAAAAAAATGCAGTGCTTTATCATATCATTACTGTATGTGGTGTCTGAAGCAGAATTTTTCTGCCTTCCCACACCTGCAGGCCAATGAAGGAGCCACCAGAGGAAATGCCCTGTATTGCCGAGTCTAACATGGAGCATTAGAGTTGTTTAATAATTTAGTTATACTCTATACTACGCAGAGTACACTTTAAATCTGTGCAACAGCAGTGGAAGGCAAGGACATGTCTTACCCTCAGTAGTTGCCAGTCACTGCATACAAAGAGGCTAATGAAGTCTTTGCAGTCACGCCTCTCTGCTAATGCCATATAGCGACCATCCTTCGTGAAGGCTATTCCTGCCAGAGAGATTAGAAAATACAGTCCAGACCAGTAATATATATACTTGTGAAACTGGCCCTATTAAAGCACCAAAGCTGAAAACAATTATGAGCCAAATCAGCTGGAAGAAAGAATTTACTCAGAAAAATGTGAATGATGATTGGAAATAATTTTGGAATACCTATTAGATGCCCAAAAAGCATGTTGGGCACTTCACTGAGACTCAAGCAAAGAACCTATAATCTAAAAAACTGAACAGATGGAGTTCCCACCCTTCTCTGAAGAGGATATACACTGTACATAGGCCAATCTTACCCCCTTCCTCGGTTTTGACCTTCATGGTAATACAAGAAGTTTCAATCTCAGATCTCCCTTACCAAGCTTGGCTGTACCCAGTATTTTCCCTAAAGAATTTCCTCTGTTCCCACCATAGTTCCCTTTGCTTCTGCAAGAGGGATATTTCAGCCTCTCTTCCATCCTGCCTTCAGGTAACAAAATACACCTGCTACTGACTCAGCAGTAAATACTCTGATTCTTCCTACATGGTTCAAGCACCTGACATTAAGATGACTCTGAGGAGCCTTGAGTCTCTGTGCAGGATCCCAGAATCTGTCACCCTGTTACATACATGTATATGAGGACTGAATACAGATGCGTAACAAAAAGATGAGCAATTGAGAGGGGATACTTATACTCCATATTTTTTGTTCTGGGTTTGTGTCACAATCCAGTCTCTTGCTATGCTAGCTACAGAAAATACTATATTACTGATTTCTAGCAGACTTGGCAATGGTTTTGTTCAGTATCTTTTCTTTTTCACTGGTGTTTGGAAGTTGGACAGGTGCATAAACTAAATGTAATATTTACTTCTCATTCCTAGTAAGACTACGATGACTGCAGATTAGCGCCCATGGTTCACACAAACAGTAATGGTAGTGCACTGGTACTGAGCTCACTAAGACCTTGTCTATATTTGTGGGGACATGTAGGGTACACGTAGCTACATGTCCCAGTGTAAGGCAGGCTGTGTCCACACTTTTCACTGTGGTGTATAGCTAACGCCTCTGGCAGCAGGGAGCTGCCGGAGCCTTTCCCCTCTGCCTCCTCCCTACTAGAGCCTTTCAATGAGTTGGAGAAAGCTCTGGCAGCTGGACATTAATTGCTAAAAACAGCAGTGTAGATGTGGAAGGCACTGCTTGGGCACGTAGAGAGACATGTAGATATATACCCTAGGGTTCAGGTGTGTAGGTCATTCTACTTGCCTACGTTGGGCCTCCCTGTCTACACGGTTATTTATACCCATACTAGCTGGGCAGGCAGTGTCTGTATGTGCGGACGTACCTTAAATAAGATGTGCGTGTCCCTCCAGGCTGATCTACAAGCATCAGTGGGAAGGTACTTGAATACACCCTGACCATAAACGTATGCTTGATCATCATATGTAAATTCCATTTTCCTTTATTGCCATATTAAGAATACTCTTCCTATATTAGGTCTGATATACTCACCGTGCTGACAAGCTTTGGGATACTTGATATAAGACACAGATTTTGTACACAAGGACCAGACAGTTATCCGCAGCTGTTGGAAAGAGAAAGAGACAGGGAAGTATTTGTTTATCTTTGCAGATAAAAAAAAAAAAAAAGTGTACAGAGAATCTAATTCAACACTAAACTAGATCTAATTCAACACTAAACTTTTTGTACTGGGAGGGTCTCACATTAAAACAAACTGGAACATGGAACCAAAAACTTTTCCTAACAAAAGTGTTACACTTAAATCTTAGTGTCTCTATATTACAGGGCTCGGCAACCTTTCAGAAGTGGGGTGCCGAGTCTTCATTTAGTCACTCTGATTTAAGGTTTCGCGTGCCAGTCATACATTTTAACATTTTTAGAAGGTCTCTTTCTATAAGTCTATAATATATAACTAGACTATTGTTGTATGTCAAGTAAATAAGGTTTTTAAAATGTTTAAGAAGCTTCATTTAAAATTAAATTAAAATGCCGAGCCCCCTGGACCAGTGGCCAGGACCCAGGCAGTGTGAGTGCCGCTGAAAATCAGCTCGTGTGCCGCCTTCGGCACCCGTGCCATAGGTTGCCTACCCCTGCTATATTAGATTGCACTTGAGGTTTTATTAAAAAAACTCTTTTCCTAATAAATGTATAGCCCTTCACATATTAGATATTGTAATAATTGATCAAGTTAAAAACAGCTTCAAACTTAAGATATACAGCTGTCCTTTTTTATTTAGTTCTGTAAATTGTTTTCAGGTGGAGTTTATATAGATCTCATTATAAAATAATCAAGTTGTGTTATACTGTAGTATACAGAATTATCCAGGACACATGGAGATTGGCACTCCTGTTTGCCCAAAGGCTGGATATTCCAACAAAACAATGCATCCAGCCCTCTTCCAGACATATATCTAATATGCCACTTTACATATAGCCCAGGGTTCTGTTGCCAGAGTTCTGGACCAGGTTGGGTACTACGTCTCCTTTTAAAACAAAACTAAAAAGCTTCAAGGTAGAGTGCTTAATAAGAGATCAGGTTATTAAAAATGCAAGTGAACTTGGGAGCTACAACAAGCTAGATCCCCGGTCCTACACTTTGGAAGTATGGCCCAGATTCCCAAATGTATTTTAAGCTCCTAGCTTCTGCTGAAATCGACCCTTTGAGGATCCGGACCAGTGTAACTAACCTTAATGTGCAAGCCTCTATACAAAACTGAACCTACATATGTGTGCTGTAACATTTAGGCACAACGAGAGGAGTTAGTCAAGTACAGATTAGCTTTATCCTTTCATTTCCTTATTTCTGTGGGTTTAACTAAGGAAGTTTGTGAGCTCTGATTGTTAGGAATGTTAGGTTCCCACAAACAAAACTCCATCCCTACTTTTCAGTCAATGATATTTATTCCAATTTAGTAAATGGAAGCACATAGCAATACAGTGTTGATGAGATGTCTAAAAGAAGAAGGAGTTAACATGGCCAACATTAACAGTTAACATGGCCAACTGGAATGGGTTACCTAGGGAGGTAGTGGAATCTCCTTCCTTAGAGGTTTTTAAGGTCAGGCTTGACAAAGCCCTGGCTGGGCTGATTTAGTTGGGTTTGGTCCTGCTTTGAGCAGGGGGTTGGACTAGATGACCTCCTGAGGTCCCTTCCAACCCTGACATTCTATGATTCTATGATTCTATGATTACTTTATTAAAATTTACATTAAGAATTATTAAATGCTGATAGTAGTGTAAGAGCTAGCATCACAACTGCCAATGTGTATTAGGAAATCATTTTCGCACAGATTTGTGTGATTTCTAAACCATCTCAGGAATCTGGAAGAATGTGAAATACATAGGCTGACAAGAGGTGAGAAATTCTTCTTGTATTTAGGCCCTTAGTGAATTATATGAGAATAGGAAACAGCATGTCAACTTAAGAGTGAAATGCTGCATCTCTTGGGATGAGATTACTAATTACTGACTCTTCACTGTATTTTTTCAGTTTCAAAAAAAATCAAGACCTGCACTAACCAATTTTCATTTTAATTTCCCCTTTCTCAACCACACAAACGGAAAAGTGACATGTTATGCAATTATTGGAAGGACTTAATTTTCAAAAGAATCAATATGAACCATTTACATAGTGTTTGGGGTATTTGTGGAGACTCATGCATCTGTAGAATTTGGGAACCATAGAGAGCAGTCAGCTGCAAAACAGGCCTCTCCACAGCACGTCAAGGTCACAGCCTGTATTATAGAAGCTCTGCATTACCATCTGCAGATTATTCAATTAAAAACAAAGACTTGCTCTACCATAGCAACGGCAGCAACACCAGACATGTCTTCATCAGTGTGTCATGTGAACCTTTGCATTTATATTTGGAGAGAGGAATGTTTCCCAATATAATTTTTTTCTAGCTTTTTCAATATTTTGTTATAACAAGGGGATACTACAAGTGACAGGTACAGTACAGTGGGACACCAAGAAATCTTTTCTGGAACTATCACAGCACCACCAAATCTTATGAACAATAGCAAAGTAGGCCTAGTACAGCGTTTAACCACATCACTCTATGTATTGATTTTAACCCTTCCACCGAGCAAAGGGGAAAAAATAAAACCTAGAATATGTATGGCTATATCTACAGTTACATTGGTTGGTCTATAACAATCCTGAAGCTAGAGGAAGTATCTCCCTTCGAGGCATAAACCAACCACTGCCAGACTTGGAGAGAACTTCCACCATGGTTAGTTTACTTTACAGTTGTCCATGATAGGAATTCTTGCAATTTCCTCTGAAGCAACTGGTACTGACACTATTGGAGAGGAGATTCCAAGCTGAATGGACCACTAGTCTGATCAGCTGTGGCATTTTTTAATGTTTCTACAGCAATTTTTATAGACTTCTCTCATTTTACTAGAATGTATTTTCTTGCCACCAAGATAGATCCTGCACTTGATCACCTGGTTGTGGGCACTCTCACACCTAGTACCTGGAGCAAACTGTAAAGTCTAGTGCTGCCCCATGTCCTAACTGAAATACTTAAATTCCACTTCAAAGAATTCTGCTAAATGTCACCTCCACAGAGAAGCATCAGGAGAGGCCTAAAGCAAAAGGACTAACACTTTCTTTTTTTAATACATAAGCCTCTACATAGAGCATCACAAGAATAAATTTAAAGAGCAAGGAAGCTTGTAAAGAGATTTAAAGACATCGCTCGGAAGTTGAATCAGGGTTTCTAGATGGCAGGAAAGAGAAAAAAACAATTGGGGCCCCCAAACCTCTTTCATGTCAAGCAAAAAGAAAGAAAAAGTGCAGGAGGGAGCAGACAGAGGACATGAGTTTAACTGCTCCTATCACTCTCCTATTTAGCGTCTTATGAACTAAGAATCAATGATCCAGGGCCATTCCTAGGGAGGTGCGGGGCCTGGGGCGGAAGTGATGTCGCTTCCGGGACCAACCGCGCTGGGGGTGGGTAGGGGAGGCGGTGCCTCCCCAAACGGCCAGGTGTGGCACCGCCCACACTCCACCCCGCCACCCCCCAGGGCCTCGCTTCAGCGGCGCTGCTGGGCTCCAGGGGGCTAGAGCCATGCCACTCTTCCTCCCGGCACTCCAGGGCTGGGGTCGGCTGCAGCGGTGCCGGCGCGCACTCTCCCTCCCGGCACTCCGGGGTGCACACTCTCCCTCGGGTGGAAGGGGTGGGGCTGGCGGTAGGCTCCCCCAGCCAGCGGTTCACCCACCGCCCATGCGGTGCCGGCCAATCACACTGACCTGCAGGGCTTCCCCAAAGCACAGGGCCTGGAACGGTTGCCCCGATTCACCGTCTCCTGGACAGCTCTGCAAGGACCTATAGTGCTAACTTTAAGAGTATGTAATATAGTAATTCAACAAGAATCCACTAGACCAGCAGTTCTCAAACTGTGGGTCGGGACCCCAAAGTGGGTCACCAGGGCTGGCTTAGACTTCCTGGGGCCCAGGACCAAAGCTGCAGTCCAAGGGCTTTAGCCCTGGGCGTTGAGACTCAAATTACAGGCCCCTGCCTGGGACTGAAGTCCTTGGGCTTCAGCTTTAACCCCCACCTCCCCAGTCTTGGGCTGGCTCAGGCTTCGATCCCCCCTCCTGGGGTCATGTAGTAATTGTTATTGTCCAAACGGGGTTGCGGGTGCAATGAAGTTTGAGAATCCCTGCACTAGGCTGACCTTTGATAATCAAGTTTTATATCACCACAACTGCTGACTTCCGGACACACAAAAATACACCATTAGGCTGTTCTTGATACAAGATTTACTTTAAAAATACCAACACCATGCCTACTCACATTCTTCTACAGCAACTGCAACGGTGACATGCTGCTTGCTCCTATTAATTGCACCAACTGTACTTGCCTCTGTTTCTCCCTTAATCCAATCCAGCATAACACACACACACACACCCCAA
Source organism: Platysternon megacephalum (assembly GCA_003942145.1). Taxonomy (NCBI): domain Eukaryota; kingdom Metazoa; phylum Chordata; order Testudines; family Platysternidae; genus Platysternon; species Platysternon megacephalum. Next base: position 3,601,501 of record QXTE01000014.1, on the reverse strand, counting down.
GCCTTGAATGTTAAGTTCTGGGTTATAGTCAACCATCCAAGTTTATAGTTGTAACACTGACTTGGCTTCCTGACCAAGTACCTCCTGGCTATGGAAGTGTCATACAGTTTAAGGCCAGAAGGGGCCACCAGATCTAGTCTGACCTCCTGTATGTCTCAGGTGACCAACACCAACCCACAGCTGCACACTAAACCCAACAACTGAAATTAGACCAAAGCATTACAGCCCACAGGAGACTCAGGAGGAGTATGTGCCACAGGAAGAGAATAGGCAGAACAGAGGGTGCCAGCGTCCAAATCCCCTGCATGATGCCCTCCTGCCCTGCCCCCACATAAACAGTCTTGGCCCTCCAGTATAGGGCACATCCCTGCTGCTTGAGTCAACCCAAGTACACAGGTCAGGTGAACTCCACGAGGGGGGGGGGGGGAAGTAAGCCTCCCCACAGGCTGTAGAGGCACTCTAATGTCTGTGTTTCAGCCTCCACTCCATGAAGGAAATGAGGCGGTAGAGGAGCCACCTGCCCTATCTCTGCTCTGCCCTCTACAGCAGTGCAGAATGATCCCCACATCGGTGCCCAACAGCCTGTCTTCTCATGCAGCAGGACCACACTAGTTCCACTGCACAGGAAGGGATGGAATGCACCTCTAGCTAACTTTGCTTGGACACCAGATGATAATACTCAGTTTGGAATAAATAAGCAAATTATGTATACAATATATTATTCTAACCAAGAATTTTATTGGCTTTTGTGCTGTTTGGTAGCTTCTAAGCTAAAATAAATACATGTATATGAAAACACAAAACTCACAAAAGGTATATCCAGATACAGTATGGTTACAGACAGGAAAAGTGATTAAAATAAAACTAATATGTTGGGATTACATTTTTAATCAGAGCATTCTGAAAACACCTATGAAGCATATATAGCCAAAAAAGGGTACCATTTTTGCAGTCAATATTTTCTCAAAGACATTTACTATTCACTATTGCAGAGAAACCTATACAAGAGATCATGATCTTTATTATGCAATTCCAACCTTAAAACAGCTCCAAAATATCTGCAACTCTACTAGGTACAATTCTTTTTTATCCCCCCTCATTCTGTCAGTCCCTGGAGAAGCCATTTATGACAAATTTCACTGTAAAGTTCTATTAAATATGTGTTTTACTACTATAGCATGTGCTCACGTGGACACTCAGAGCACGGTTTAATATTACTGCACATATTTCTACATATATCTTATCTGCATGTTACTTCATTTATAATGAATAAATAAAATGGTCATTATGATATTGAGGATTTGACAGGTTCAGACTGCACACCCAGTACATTACACAAGTCACAAGTCTGTAACTAACTGTTACAAAGGGATATCTCTTTTATAAAAGAAATACCAGACTAAATGAAGGTCTTATAGTGGGCACACAGGCTTCTTGAGTAGGCAAAGCACAGGTCTTCAGTCTCTTAATGCACCTTTGGAGTACAGGTACACATAAAAACCCATAGGCTCTCCTGTCCAGCTCAGATATGTCACCTGAGGACCAGCTGTGGTCTAGTACAATAAGCATATAATGGGGAGTCACGAGATCGGAGATTCACTGATACCTTAAACAAGTCACAGACCAACATTTTCAAATGTCGGTGTCTAACATAAGGCACCTGAAAAATCAGGCCACTTAAAGTGCCTAAACTCTGGTACCCAAGTTTGAAGATATTGCTCTTACTCTCTGCGACTCAGTTATCCCATCTGTTAGGAAGATTGTTTCCCAAACTTTGAGAGGCACTTTGAAATCTATGGATGAAATGCAGAGTATAATTATACTGTGTACATTTCATTGTCAACGTGTAACTAGTCCCGTGAACAAGAGAGCCTTCATATTCCCAATGGTAACAGCCACATTTATCCACATACTTGCCCTAAACTTCTATGCAAACTAGCACAAGAAAGATTGTCTCTGCTATCAATTAAACAAAGAAGGGAGGGAAGAGAGTACAGTGCTCACTGCATGTGAAAAAAAGGTAAAACAGCTATTTAAAGTTTAACAAAAGGGTTTTCTGTGAAAAAAAGGTAATTTTTGCTGCAGGGAAAAACTGATTTGATCAGCTGCAAGCATTTCTTTACTGACCATCCCAAGACGTTCTCTCTTTAGTGTAGATGACTGGACTAAGTGAAATGTCAAACTCAAATCCTAATGGTAATGGTGTCCGGGAAGTTTTCAGCTGTTGTTTTGCAGTGGAAAAACAAACCAAAAGCAGCAGCATTTTTAAAATAGCCTAAAAACAGCTGAGAATAAAAAAGTATTTAGATGGTAACGTGATAAACAGTCTCCAGTGCTGGGTTAGAGATTTCATCCCAACTTTGACAGCTTTAGGCAGGTGTGAGACTGGTGATTTTCACTAGACAAAAAACACACTTTTAAACAAACTTGCATCTCAAGTGACTGTCAACTTTTGTCCCAGACTTGACTGGGTCACAAGGCCTCCTTACATAGCTGTGTCTGTCAGCACAGGATTTCAGAGGATTATTCAGGACACATTCCTTGACAGAAAGTATTTTTCAACCAATATAGCCATTTACAATTATTAAGGATTAGCTCTAATATGCACAAAAAGCACACTTTTTAAAACTGACTGTAATTTACAATAGCTTCACTGGTGTTTTAACCCCCTGACTGAGCTAGAAAACGCAAAAATATGCAGTTAATAAAATATGACTCCTAATGGAAATATCGGATGAACTGATGTTACTGATTGTTGTATTGTACTTTGGTAAACATGGGAGTCACAATGAAAAAGTGGAAACCTAAAGCCTCCATCTCCTATGAATCAGGGAGTGAATTATCTACAATAATTTATAGGGGGAAAATGAACTTATCAAATTCGCATAAATTGCAGGATGAGTAGGATGTGACAATATCCTATAGTCACACACGAACAATCTGCATTATATAGCTAATTACAAATGTCTACTTTCCCCCTCCTTACATTCTAGCTGAGTTCTCTTCAACATACATAGACTCCCACATTGTGAAACATGCAGACAGACAAATGATTCTCCCAACATTGTTAGCTTTTTTGACTGCCACTTCACATTGAATGGATGTTTTCAGAGAACTATCCACAATCTCTTTCTTGAGTGGTAACAGCTAATTTAGACCCCATCATTTTATATGTATAGTTGGGATTATTTTCCAATGTGCATCACTTTGCATTTATCAACATTGAATTTCATCTGCCATTTTGTTGCCCAGTCACCCAGTTTTGTGAGCTCCTTTTGTAGCTCTTCGCAGTCTCCTTTGGACTTAACTATCTTGAGTAGTTTTGTATCCTCTGCAAATTTTTCCACCTCACTGTTTACCCCTTTTTCCAGATCATTTATGAATATGTTGAACAGTACTGGTCCCAGTACAGACCCCTGGGGGACACCACTATTTACCACTTTCCATTCTGAAAACCGATCCTTTATTCCTACCCTTTGTTTCCTATCTTTTAACCAGTTACTGATCCACCAGAGGACTTTCCCTCTTATCCCATGACAGCTTACTTTGCTTAAGAGCCTTTGGTGAGGGACCTTGTCAAAGGCATTCTGAAAATCTAAGTACACTATATCTACTGGATCCCCCTTGTCCACCTGCTTGTTGACCCCCTCAAAGAATTCTAGTAGATTGGTGAGGCATGATTTCCCTTTACAAAAGCCATATTGACTCTTCCCAAATAAATCGTGTTCATCTAGGTGTCTGATAATTCTGTTCTTTACTATAGTTTCAACCAATTTGCCTTGTACTGAAGTTAGACTTACTGGCCTATAATTGCTGGGATCGCCTCTGGAGCCTTTTAAAAAAAATTGGCGTCACAGTAGCTATTCTCCAGTCATCTGGTACAGAAGCTGATTTAAATGATAGGTTACGTACCACAGTTAGCAGTTCTGCAATTTCATATTTGAGTTCCCTCAGAACTCTTGGGTGAATACCATCGGTCCATGTGACTTATTACTGTTTTACTTAATCAATTTGTTTCAAACCCTCCTCTAATGACATGTCAATCTGGGACAGTTCCTCAGATTTGTCACCTAAAAAGAATGGCTCAGGCTGGGGAATCTCCCTCACATCCTCAGCCGTGAAGACCGACGCAAAGAATTCATTTAGTTTCTCCGCTATGGCCTCATCTTCCTAGAGTGCTCCTTTAGCATCTCGATTGCCAGGGGCCCCACTGATTGTTTAGCAGGCTTCTTGCTTCTGATGTACTTAATTTTTTTGCTGTTACTTTTTGAGTCTTTGGCTAGCTGTTCTTCAAATTCTTTCTTGGCCTCCCTAATTATATTTGTACACTTCATTTGCCAGAGTTTATGCTCCTTTCTATTTTCCTCAATAGGATTTAACTTCCACTTTCTAAAGGATGCCTTTTTGCCTCTAACTGCTTCTTTTACTTTGTTGTTTAGCCACGGTGGCACTTCTTTGGTTCTCTTACGATATTTTTTAATTTGGGGTATACATTTAAGTTGAACCTCTATTATGATGTCTTTAAAAAGTTTCCATGAAACTTGCAGGGATTTCACTTTTGGTGCTGTACCTTTTAATTTCTGTTTAACTAGCTTCCTCGTTTTTGTGTAGTTCCCCTTTCTCAAATTAAATGCTACTGTGGTGGGCTGCTTTGGTGTCCCTGCCCGCTCCCTCCTCACAGGGATGTTAAATGACTGCTTCTTGGAGCAGCTAGTCCTGGAGCCCACAAAAGGAGAGGCAATTCATGATTTAGTTCTAAGTGGAGCACAGGATCTGGACCAAGAGGTGAATATAGTTGAACCGCTTGGTAATAGTGACCATAACATAATAAAATTTAAGGTGTCAAGAAACCTTATCTCTGCATCTTGTCCTGAGGTGACTTGTACCCAGTCAATATGGGGATAGTTGAAATTCCACATTATTACTGAGTTTATTTTTATTGCCTCTCTAATTTCCCTGAGGATTTCACTGTCACTATCAGCATCCTGGTCAGGTGGTCAGCAAGATTTTTACTTCATTTGACTCTACGCTTTCTTCCACATATAGTGCCACTCCCCCACCAGTACAACTTATTCTGTACTTTCGATATATTTTATACCCTGGTATTACCATGGCCCATTGATTATCCTCATTCCACCAAGTTTCTGTGATGTCAGTTATATCAATATCCTCATTTAATACACGGCACTCAAGTTCACCCATCTTCATATTTAGACATCTAGTATTTGTATTTAAGCACTTAAAAAAAAATTGTCTGCCCACCATTATGTGATGTAATTGTATGGGACTCTTTCATTAAATTAAATATTACCATTTGTCATCCCTAATATAGCTGGTTCTTTATCCAACAGTTACAAATAGTACATAAAATGATATCCCTTGTTAACACATTCCTTATTTATTCAAAATAGTACTCAATGTTTTGTAATCCTAATTATCTTATTTTTTCACACCATTCAAAAACTGAAAACAGTGCTTATAGTTTATTGCTTAAAACCAAGAGCCTATAATTTTATTTAAATATTTGCTATCAACTGCTACTTTTAGATGTTTGATGGAAAAGGGTATCTCTTTTGCTGTTATCTGTAATGAGATACAGTGACTGATGCTGGATTCAGTGGACCAAATTCAACATTCAAAAAGTTGCTGACCACTGATTAATGTTTTCCCCAAGAGATTTAGTCAATAAAGTGTGGGCTAACTGCAATTAAAGATTAGGCAGCAAAACAAGGAGAAGACACAAAAAAGAAAATATATAGTTTTTAAAAGTATGTAAGTTAGGGATTTGTGCTCAGCTTCGTTTATACTCAATATACCATAACTACCCATACAAATGACAATGCTGGGCAGTACTCAGCAAAAAATAAAATATAAGGAAAAGTACAGCACTTTTCTATACTCAATTTCCAGTAAGACCGTGTCACTGAGTTGAACTGTGTACCATTCTGCATGCTGCAATTGCATCATTCGTCTGAAGTGTTAGATATTAGTGTTAGAATCTCCATCATTGGAGATTTTTAAGAGCAGGTTAGACAAACACCTGTCAGGGATGGTCTAGATAATATTTAGTCCTGCCTTCAGTGCAGGGGACTGGACTAGATGACCTCTCGAGGACCCTTCCAGTCCTATGATTCCATCTACGTGTAGCATTTTGTATTCCTGGATGTTATGCCATAACGTTTGGTCTCAGAGAGAGAGAGAGAGAGAGAAATAAAGGATTCTTATTTGCAATAAAACAAGTTTAAACTGAAACGTTTTCAGATTTACATCGATCTTAGATACATACAGCATAATGCTGTGTCTCTCAAAAGGTGTCCACTACTGAGTTTGCACACCATGAGCGGTGAATGGACTTTGAAGAATTCATGGGAAAGTCTCCCATTTATTTTAAGTTAGATGTTGGTTTCCTGTATGCAAATCAGATCAGAAAAATCGGTGTTATGAACTATACTTTGTTTATAATTCATACACCATACACCCACTATGAAAATAATGCATATGCAGTTTAGTTATAGAAAGTTATAAGTCGCACAGGTAGCTAGAAAAACTATCACAATCACACTTTTTATATATATACACACATACATACATATATACATACATAAACACACACACTTTGTAGTAAGAGTATGAAAAGATATTAGTGAACCCATTTTGGAGTTTACATATTGACCTGAAGAATTACAAGTATGAATCATAATTAGTTGGTGCTATATGAAAATGTCAAACTACCAAATCTGAGCAGTATGGGTTAAAACAGAACCTTTAAAGCCTTCAAATGATCCCTGAACTTGATAATGTACATAATACGATGATATTAAGTATCCTGATCGTTCCTGTCTCAAACACTGTCTGTCCCAGTAGAGACTATGGATATAGTGTACTAGAGAGTAAACACAACACATAACCCAAGCAGCTGTCTGACACAAGTTAATTTAGCAACCTGTTTACAACTGGAGAGAAAACCTATCCCAGCACAGATGCCAACTTGGCAAAGGCTTAAATGAAATCCTGTAGGGTCAAACTGAGTTCTGATAGGTGGTAAAAAAATACTCACTAGTCCACCCCCGCATGCACGTGCCATTATGAGCCTACTTGTAGCATGCAGCAGCAGGAGCCGCCCACGGTTTTGGTTCTCAAACTACAGCAATCCTGCCTATTAGACATGTGTCTGTCTTTAGTTTGAACAACTGGACTCATTTTTATTCCCACCAAGGACAATCAAAACTGGGAAACTCTTTCCTGGATTCATCACCATGTGGTCACCACAGTCCCCTGGAAAAAGAAAGGAAGTGCTGATGTATAGTCAGAAAACTGTTCTCTCTCTACACCTGAGACCAAAAACTCCCATGTGAAACTCATTTAAAAATCCCAGTGTGTGGGTCATGAAATATTTTCTGGCTGTATTAAATTTCACTCTCACACTCACTTAGAAATGTTAGCATTCAAGGCTTGCATTAACTCTCTACCGTCCACACACAGAACAAAATCTTCCTCATATCCACAGCAAAGATACCAACTCTGGTATTTTGCTCTCCCTGCTGGCACAGGGCTTCTCCCATTGATGATAATGGGAATTGCACACATGTAAAAAGAGCAGGATATAGGAATCAAGGTCCACTGTGTAGAATGAAGAAGTGAATTTTCCTCTCAAGTCATTTCCTCACCTTTACCTCTAAAATGATGCTCATATCCAGCCAAGTGAAATCTCCATAAGCATTAAAGAATTTTGCAGCACACAGATACTATGAATTTGTTGGATTAAAAAGTGAATTTAGTGCTGGTGAAAGTTGCTGGTGTGACAGCCCTGGTATATGAAGTCCTATGAATATTCACAGAGAACAGGTACAGTGGCAAGGCAAATTTACTGTATTTAGTTCTTAGCTTCTTTTCACTATTACTGTTACTGCTCTAAGCCCTGATCAAATCAGATCGTTCTGAAAACACCTATGAAACCCCTCCCACTGTTTTCAATGAGCTTTGAACCAAGCTCATACTGACCAAACTCCCAGTGTCATATCTTGGCTAGGATTCCAGACTAAGGCCCTTATTCTGCAAGCACTAATACGTGTTTAATTTTAGTCCTGCAAGAAGTTCCACTGAAATCAATAAGACTAATCACATGAGTAAAGTTAAGAATATGTGGAACTTTCTGCAGGTCAGGTTCTAAGTCTCAGAAGTAATTTATCTAAACAGCATTCCCTTATTTTTATCTAAAAGGGCACTCTTATTTAAAAAGCATGCTATAAAACTATATTACTCAGATCACATTAAATTACTTGAACTACATTTAAAAAAAAATTCTGCTTATGTATTTCTTTTCATGCTTATGCTTACTTTTTGCATCCCTCAGTTTGGATGATGAAAATCAGTTAAATTACTATCACTTCCAGACTCTTAATTCCTTAGTGGAGGAAATCTGTTTAAAAATAACTGTTCCCGTTGAGTTTTAGAAACATTTCTGTTCATAGATTTTGGAAAAGTTTGTGTGTGTGTATGTTTGTTTTTTGCCCAAATTTGAATTTCGGGTCACATTTTCCAGTTCTTTATCATCTTTTTTTAAATGCATCATTTCATTTTGAAAGGCGTGAGTGTTCAGTATTCCACCTTTTCATCAAAAACTCAGAAAGCAAACTTAAAAGAACCAAGCAGTAATTAAATCAGAATTGATCTAAAATGAGAAAAAATGTGCATATACATTGATTAATAGAACACTACAGCTTTAAGATCTCTGGGCTATTTTAGAAGCTGTGTGCAGACAGTAATATGATACTCTACAGAACAATCATGACTTCACGCTTACGTAAAACTCGGTTGTATTGAGAATATGACGACCATCCGGACTCCAGCACGAAGCCACCAATCCTGCTGACCCCTCATCAATCTTGCAGTGCCAGTCTGGCTGCTCCAAGGACCAGACCTAGGTCAGAAAAACTAATCAGTGCAGCAAACTGAATAGCACATCAAAACCTCCTCTCCTCACAGAGCCACGCTACAGCTAAGAAAGAAAATTCCATCAACACATACCAAGGGGTCAGGAAACCTTTGGCCATGAAGGACTGGCGCTGGATCCCATTACAAAAGTAAGCCGCACATCTCTGTGCATTAACACAAGTCATAAAGCATATGTTCTTCTGTCATGTTTTCTGAATACCCATCCTTTTTAAAGCTTTTGCTCCTTTTAATAAGAGTCTGCATGTATTTATTTCCTTCTGAAATAGTGGATGTATGAGATACTTGGTAGCAGCTTTTATTTTTATAAATTTGCTCCAAGTGTTTTTATTCTGATGTTATTTGTCTTCAAACTAACAAATAACCTTTTAATCAAGGTTTTGACAAACAGTAGCAATCTCGGCTTTCTTCAAACCATGTGTTATTAATCAGTGTCAGTTACTTTGGCAAAGACACTCAATTAGTGCTTGACATTAGAAGTTCTCAATTTAGCAGTTAGTAAATTCTAGACAGAAACAATACGCCATGCTGTATCTGTGCTTACCTGAACAATCCCTCGTTTGTACATGGCACATAATATAAAGAGAGAGTCCGACGACCATTCTATGTACTGGATCTGATCCAGGCAAGTGTACAGCTGAAGGATCTGGAGGTTGTTCACATCTCGAACGATCAAACGGTACTGCACACACGAAGCCTGAATGCAAACAAAAATAAACTGCTTAACTGACGCACCCATATCAGAGTTATTAACTGAGACTTCAGAGTGCCAGGACTTGTGCTGCATCATTCGCACTCTACCACACTGATCTAGGGTTTAGATGTTTTGGATGCACCCGAATTTACACTTTTGGATTTGTAGGTTTGTTATGAGCTACACGATAATTGCAAAAGAAGGCGAAAAGAGATTAATCCAAAGCAAATGTTACATTAAAACCATCTATTTGTTAAGAGTTTACAAAACTCACCTATGTCTTCAATGCTGAAGGATAGAAATGTTTGGTTTCAGGCCAATTTTTTATTTAAAAAAGGTACTAAATTTGTTTTACATTTAAAGTACAAGAACATTTTCAAACATTTCTATCACAAAAACTATTTTTGTTTTTTAAGGTGATACAATCAACTTTAATTTAGTCAATTTCAAAAATGAATTAAAGTAGCTTCAGATATTGCACATGTCCATGACTCTCCCCCAGCCAATTTTTGTGGCTTTAGAGTCAATTTTCTTATTTTAAAATGTTTATTTTCTCTCTCTCTCCTTTTGCTATGCCCTTAAAACACAGGAAACTGACTATACAGAAAGCATCATCAAATGCATAAGGTAAACAAAGAGAAAAAAGGGATGGGTTATTATAATGACACTAGTCATAAAAGTTAAGCAGCTGCTTAAGTATTTTCAGGACTAGGGCCTATGTAAGCAAGGGAAAATATCTATTCACTTTTATATACTATTCACTTGCACCTACTTTTCAAAACTATTTTTCTTCCATTTCATGTTTTCCTTTTAATGAAAAATTGGCTAAGGCCTTATTCTGGAGTAAGTGAATAACAAGCAAGTGAAGTAACACACATGTAAGCAATTGCACAACTGACAACTCATAGCAGGATCAGAGCCTCAAGATTTTTAAAAGTGTCTTGTTCAAACAATACAGACAATGGGTCTAAACTTTGCAATTTTGTGTGTTTTGACTTATAACTTTAAAATTGACTAAACCAGTGCATTAGAAATATTTTCAATTTTTAGTTTAAATAAAACACTGAGGGGCACATCTTGCTCCCACTGAAGTCACTAGGAACAAGCCTGACCCTGAAAATTCCATTTCTGGGCTGAGATCTTGTCTGACAGTCAGTCAGTTCAAAGTGAAGTTTTATGTACAGTAACTGCAAGTAATGAAGAAACTGATCACCAGTAGGTGTCACTATAATACTTAATGCTGTATGACATTATCTTTACAGTCATTAGAGCGACAGAGAAGTTAAAACTTAAAGGTTATATATTGTAACTAGACTGTTCACAAAATTGTTTTGCTAAAACTATTTTTTTTTTAAGTTACTCATGCTTTTTTATCACCTGCAGTATAGAAAACAGCTCACAAAGTACAGGGATTTGATTGCAAAAGACTAAGTGATCAGCTATTTGTCTCTCCCTCAGGTTCACTATTATGGTAGCACCCAGAGGCCCCAACTGAGATTGGGATCTTGTTGTGCTAGGCAATGTACACCAGTCCCTACATACCAAAGAGCTTACAATCTATCTAGACAAGGCAGAAAGGGCAGGAGGGGAAACACAGGCAGACAGGTGAAGTGACTTGCCCAATGTCACCCAGCAAATTAGTGGCAGAGCTGGGAACAGAACGCAGGTCTCCTGACTCGGTGCAGTGCCATAGCTGCAGGATCATGATACCTTTGCCTGTAGCTTTCGGAAAAAAATCAGTAAAATGGTGGCTTTTAACATTCATTTGAACAATACATTTATGGATTCCTACTGCTAAACTTACGGCTAATTCTTACACAAAGCAAAACAAGGGCGTGTGTTGTGTCGTCCGCCCTCCCAATAATTATTGCCTCTCAAAACAAAAGTCAGTTTCTTCAAAAAGCACCAAGGCCAATAAATACAGATGTTTCTATGTTTGTTTGTTTTTAAATAACAGCTGCTATTATTCACAATGAAAAAAATATTGTAAGGTATGTGAAGGATCATTTTTCATTAACTAAATCCACACAGTATTAATGGCTGTAAGCATACTCTCCCTCACCCCCTTCCATTTTTGTTGTTGTTGGTTTGTTTGTTTCTATGTAATGAAATATCTAGGGTTGAGGAACATTAAAACAACAGTTTAATCTTAATGACCAATTTTCTAAACAATACTTTGATTACACATTAAAAATGTTATCAAAGTTAGGTGCACGTCTGTTGTTGTTCTGTTATATACACTGGGTATAGGAACAGATGATAAATGCAAACTTTACTAACAATTGAAATAGTTTTATTAGGAAACTAAAAAAGTTGGTAAAGCCTCATAATAAATAAGTGGTTAGCAGGGATATAAAATTTCCCAGGAAGATTAAATTGAGTTTTTGCTAGTCAAATCTTGAATTTTGTGATCAATATTAACATTGCTTTTGAATGTATTTAATGAGTCTTAACAGTTATACTAATTATGTGTTATTTCCATATGTAATTTTCACACAAAAATGTTTATATCAAAAATGTATCACTAGTTCAGAACATCACTACAAGATTATTATCTTCAAAATAAAAGTGTGTTCATTAAAATAAAATGTTATATTTTAAAAGACATTTAGTATTTGATATAACAATTACATTTTACATTACCAGACCCCTGTTGACTGTTTTCTGCCCTGACGACGGATTCTCTAGACACCAGTCATTCTCAGTTTCACTTGTACTTTGTTTTGGATTCATTTTTTTAAAGTGTCACATATTTGCAGTGAATACCTTTTGGCTAGAGGTTTACTACCCAACATGCATCTATAAATCGTTTCTCACTTTAGTTATACATTTCCTGTCAATTCAACTGGTTCGACATTAGGGTGACCAGACAGCAAGTGTGAAAAATCGGGACAGGGGGTGGGGGGTAATAGGAGCCTATATAAGAAAAAGACCCAAAAATCGGGACTGTCCCTATAAAACCGGGACATCTGGTCACCCTATTCGACATGAGGCTGTAATGCAGTGGCTCTCAAACTTTCGTACTGGTGACCTCTTTCAGGTAGCAAGCCGCTGAGTGCAACGCCCTTATGAATTAAAAACACTTTTTATATATTTAACACCATTGTAAATGCTGGAGGCAAAGGGGGTTTGGGGTGGCGGCTGACAGCTCGCGACCCCCCATGTAATAACCTCCCGAGCCCCAGGGAGAGGTTCCTTGGGGGGCTGGGACAGGCAGAGAGCCGGGCTCCGGACAATGCAGCAAAGGGCAGAGCCCACAGGACACAAGGCAGGAGTCGGCGGGCACTGCCTGAAACCCACCCCGCAGCTGCCCGAGAATGAGAAGCGGCGGGGGGCAGCCTGCCCTGGGTGCTTGTTAGGATGCGGGCTGGGTGAGCCAGGCCCTGCAGAGCCCGGGCTGCACCAGCCCCCGCCTGAGTGCGGGTCTCTCGCCCGTCGCAAAGCCGGGCCGGGCCGGGCCACTCACCAGGTACTTCCCGTCGGGCGAGAACTTGCACAGCAGGCTGGAGAGCTTGAACACCTCCGAGAAATTCATGGCGGGCCGCGGGGAGTTCCCGGCAGGGGCGCACGGGCCCCCGGGGAGGCGGCCAGCCGGTGTCACCCAGACCCGGAGGGAGCCTGGCCGAAGGGGGAGCCGGGGGCAGCCAGGCCCCAGCGCGGCCTGCCCCGTTCCCCCGACAACGCGGCCTCCCACAGAACCGCCGCCGGGGGCCCGAGCCAGGCCGCGACTCTGGGGGTGGAGGGGGGGTGAACCCAGAGCCCGATTCAAACCCGCCCGCTCCCCGCCCGCTCTAACCGCCTTCCCGGGCCGGAAGCGGGCAGGAGGGCGCCGGGAACCCGGGCGGCTTATCGGGGCCAGGCCCGCCCCGGGGCAGCCTGGGAGTTGTAGTCAGGGGGCGGGGGGGGACAGGTACCACATTGAGAGGGGGTGCGACAGACAGACAGACAGACAGGAGCATCTGTGGGACAGACAGACACGGGAGTGCGTGGGGCAGACGGAGAGACAGACCCGGGGGTACCAGACAGACAGCGGGGCAAGGCATTGTGTAGACCAGACAGGGTATGTGTGGGACAGACAGACAGACAGACGGGGGGGTATGTATGCGATAGAGAGAGACACAGGTGTGTAGGGACAGAGACAGACAGGGTATCTGTGGGACACAGACAGAGGGGGTATGTATGGGACAGACAGACAGGGTATCTGTGGGACAGACAGACAGACAGAGGGGGGTATGTATGCGATAGAGAGAGACACAGGTATGTAGGGACAGACAGACAGGGTATCTGTGGGACAGACAGACAGACGGGGGGGTATGTATGGGACAGACAGACAGAGGGGGGTATGTATGTGATAGAGAGAGACACAGGTATGTAGGGACAGACAGACAGACAGACAGAGGGGGTATGTATGGGACAGACAGACAGAGTATCTGTGGGACAGACAGACAGGGGGTATGTATGCGATAGAGAGAGACACAGGTATGTAGGGACAGACAGACAGACAGGGTATCTGTGGGACAGACAGACAATCGGCGAGGGCAGGCTGGGCTGGAGGCAGACAGATTGCTGCGGGCTGTTTCCGGACACACAGGGACTGGACTGTCAGTGCATCTGTCTGTACGGAGGCCCCCCCTGAATTAGTATCGAGCTCCTGGCGCTGGCGAGGCGCCGGAGGGGAGGTCCCGTACTGTGCACGGGGAGCTGGGGAGCTCTCCAGAGCTAGGTGTCTCCTGGGCATCTTCCTCGAGTCGCATCACTGCGGGACGCGGCTAGTGCAGAATAACGCCGGGAAAATGCCTCGCAGTGTCTCAGCGTTAATCTGGTCACGCAGCTATTAATCCATTTACAGGTGCCCCCTGCAGTTACTTTTATCCTGTACATGTGGGATAACGTCTGTTTGGCCAGCTGTCTGTACCTTCGCAGGTTGAAACCAACTCCTCCCTGTGAATTTACGCCTGGGAATCCTTTGGCATTAGTTTTATTTACACATGTGCTTACAAAATACATACAAGCAAGGTACAGAAATCTCACATTTTGGTTCTGCTCCTAAAGCTTTTAATTTGTTTCCATTAATTTTCAGTGAAATTTGCCAATTTTACCCTTCAATTTTCCCTCCCTCTGGCAATACAATAATCCCGAACACTTTTCTCTAACTGCCTTCCTGAAATATTTTAAATATCAGATTTTTAGTAATTTTCTTCTCACCCTTTTTAGCTATAAGAAATAAATTATGAAATAGTTAATGTTACAATTCAGACCTGATGGTTTTTTCTTGGCACCTCACTGCTTTCTGTTTTGTTTACAATCCGATTGGAAGCATCCACCTGTAAATACACTGTTACATACAATCACATCCGTTTTTCAACGAATGCATCACTAAACCTTTCCGATTTTTTTTTTAACCAAAAACTGTTTACAATGACTAAGTAACGTACTGGGACCAAACAATAAGTGCGGTCAATGTTTAAAAGAATGCAATGATTTTCTGCTTATGAATTTACAAATTAAAAATAAGCATGTTTCTTATGACATTTCGGTGATGACAAATCATTCAGTGAAATTTAATTAACAATAGGGGGAAATTGTTTGTGTATTTACTTTATACCACTACCATCTGACCAAACCCTGGCGAAGAGGTGTTTAAATCGCACGTAAAGGGGGTAGGACAAAGTATTTCTGACAGCTTTATACTATAAAAAGCCCTTTCAGCAAAACTTGTATACGCAACTGGACGTTTCAAGGGCTCCATCCTGAAGAGTTTTGCCTAAATAAAGACTGCAGGCTAGGCCCCTTATTAATGATTATTGTTCATTATTATTGCCAATGGCTCTACAGAACCATCTCTGGTGTTAAAATAAGGAATAGCATCGCCTACCTTTCCAGTAAGAATATTTTGAATCTGCAAATTGTCAGTTTAACAATGTCGGATTAAAAACAAACGGATTCCTCTCCTAGCAGATGAATGGGGCCATTGTTCCAGAGACAAAATATGTGTTAATAGTTCTCTCCTGCTTTTTTAATTTATTTGTTTTAATTTCTGTAGCAATGGGTTTTATTCTCTCTGTTTCTCCAGTCTCTGTTTATTTGCAGTGTCTGCCCTATACGCTCCTGGGTGGCATTAATTTGATACCAGAATTGGGTGCCAATACCGACATATATTTTCTCCATTTGATTTCCTGGAAATAGGTTTAGAAAATAAAAAATAAATTAAAAAACGACTTAACGGTCACATACACATAACAGGAGAAAATACGAATGCGGATCTTGCAGGAAACCCGTGATGCTTCCTTGGAATGATCGTTTCGTTCCATGTTATTGCATTTCGGAAGGTGTAATAAATACTAGAGCACGCGCCTGTTGTTCGGTCTGCTTGTGACTGATTTGCGGTATTTCTAATTGCTGGAATGATATATTCTCAGTTGTTCGTGAACCTCAATGCCAGTGTTGTGTTTAAAAATCCCAGGGAGAGGTTTAAAATAAAACCCTCCCTGGGAAAAGATCAGAAATATCTGAAATCTCCCTTTAAAGATCAGTCTCAAATTCCCTCTCTTGTCTTGTCCTTTTAAAACTAGATGAGTCGGGGTCGGAGAGGGGGGGGGTGTTGCGCCTGGATCCTCTTTAAAGGGACATTTTAGTGCTGGAGAGCTGGGGGTCAGAGGGGCGATGAATATGTAACTCGTAGCTGGAGGGAAAGTGATGATCTCAGGGATGTGCCGCCTGGAAGACAATGGTGGGGCTTCAGTTTCAGGGGACGCAGGGAAGGGTTGATAGATGCGTGTGTGGCTAGGCAGAGAGGATATCTGTCCTGGCATCTTTCTCTTTTACACACACACACACACACACACACACACACACACGTGTCAGCCACAGAGCTCCTGTCTCCCTGGCCCGCAGGTGGGGTAGGGGGATGGGGGGGAGCTGGAACCCAGGAGCTTCGGCTCCTGTCTGGCCCCGGCTGGGAACCGCCTAGCCGGGCTGCTGCCCTCCTTCCCTTTGCCTTGCCCAGGAGCTGCCCCAGCCCCTGTCTCCGCACAGCTCATCCCTTCCCTCCTCCTCCCCCCTGCTCCGGGCCCTTCCCGCCCGCGCAGCGCGGAAAGGCGGCTACACGCCTCCCGCTGTCAGCCCGCCGCCTCCCGTGGCCCGGCTGCCGCGCGGGCAGGAAGGGGTTAAGCAGGCCCCGTGCACGGGCCCCGGGGAGCCGGCGGGGTGGTTGGGCTCCGGCGGCGGCGGAGGAGGCGGTGACACGAGCCCCAGCCCGGGGAGAGGGCGGCGAGGGGTCCCGCGCAGCCCGGCTCCTGCCCTGCCAGTGGCACCGAGGCGCACAGACCGCCGCCGCCGCCGCAGCAGCCAGGTAGGGCGGCCCCCGCACGTGGGCCCGGCTGCGGGGCCGACCCGGGGCAGCCCGGGCTCCCTGCCCGGCGGGGGAGGGATGCGGGGCGCTGCCCGCGGAGCCGGGGCGGTCAGAGCTGCCCCCTGGCAGCGCTCAGCCGGGGCAGGCTGGGCTCTGCTTCCTCCTTCGCGTCCCGTCCGTCCAGCTCCCTCCCCTCTGCATTGCCCGGCTGCGCCGGAGCCCTCCAGCCCGGGATCCTGAGACCAGGGAGGGGGACTCGGGAGCAAACACCCAGGATACGAGTGAAAAGTCCTGGGTTAACCAGCTCTCCCCTCCCCTTCCCTCCGGGCATTGCCTGGGTGATTCTTCAAACTTCACTCTGTACAGCCGTGTTCAGGCTGATCCCCGCCTCGGCTTTTCACTTCGCCTGTCCTTTGCCAGGCCAGCTCGCAGTGGTGGGGTGCTCAAGAAAATTGGAACATTCATCGCACAAAGTGTCCGGGGTCTGCATCTATTTCTACACAAAGGTTTCCAAACCAATGAGTAAGACAAATGCAGACAATCCAGACATGTGTAGAGTGATTCCTTGTTCTCCCAGGGATTGAGAGCTGAGGTCTGACATGTAGTAGCCTCTGGTCACTGATCTGAGCATTGTGTGTTTCAGTCAAACTGTCTCTCAAACAGGAGAGGGTGAAAGAAGAGATTGAACAGTAGGACGTTTGCACCAACTTCCCTAGGGCTGTTGTTTGCAAGAGGATGTTTTGGAAATTGTTGACTATGAAATCAGTAACTATGACGTTGATTCGCCCTCACGCTGGAGTAACTTCATTGAAGTCAGTGGAGTTATATGGCAGTGTCAAACTGGTGAAAGCAAGAGGAGAATCAGGCCCTGTTTCTAGTTGTATATGCTGTGTGAGAACCCTGTCTGAGAGTGGCCTGGGATCCCTGGTTCTTTTGGCCTGGGGTCATTGTGAAGATGTCACTCTCGTTGTAGGGGTGCAGGGAGGAGTGAGGAGGGGGGAAGCATCCATCCCTCATGGCTTCCCCCAACAGCTGGTCTCAGAATGGCAGTCTCCAAGGTCAGAGCCAAGGTGATGTCTTGAATCTGTTGCGGGATGAGGATTTACACATCAGAATCTCCTGGGGTATAAACCTATAATTATGTTGCAAGCTTTCAAAGTGGCTGATTTCTAGCAGACACATTTTATATAAAGGATCTGTCTGAAGGGGGTGGGTGGGAAAGAACGTTTTGTGAAATAAGGAAAATAATGCTCCTTGCACAAAAAGATGTTCTGGTCAAAGCAGGACAGACTTATAACACTACTAGCCCAAACTCTGCTCTCATTCACTGTGGTGTAAATTTGGAGTATCCTTATCTACCTAGGTATTTTGATGGTCATCATCACCGCAGTATCTGAGCATAGTACTTTACCCTGCTGAAATCAAAATAAATCCAATAGACTGAAGAAAATCAAATTAAGCAGAATTTACACCAGTATAAATAACAGCAAAATTTGGCCTGGCCCACTGACTACCATGGAGTTTCTTCTGATTTATATTGGTGTAACTCAGGGCAGAATTTAACCCACTGACTTAACTGAAGTTACACTAGATTTACCCCCACTGTAATTGAGAGAAGAATGTAGTCCACAGTGTGTATTCCAGATCCAATCACTTTAATCCTGAGAGAGCGCGTTAGTGACTCTGCAGGAG
Organism: Platysternon megacephalum; assembly: GCA_003942145.1. Classification (NCBI taxonomy): domain Eukaryota; kingdom Metazoa; phylum Chordata; order Testudines; family Platysternidae; genus Platysternon; species Platysternon megacephalum. Next base: position 3,582,812 of record QXTE01000014.1, on the reverse strand, counting down.
TGAACTGTATTCTGTTACTATGGTTGTTACCATGGATGCCAGTGTAACCAACTAGGAACATTACACAGGTGAGGAAGCCAAGCTACAAAATTTAACAGAACTTTTAAAACAAAGATAGAGAAGTGTTCTCTGGAGAATTAGCAGAACATGAGAGCTGACAAAGGTTAGGTTAGTGCTGCCTAGGTTTCAATTTTATTTTGCAATGGAGAGTTCCACCAGCGGTTGCATCACTTAGAAACACCGCCATACCTTTTCCTAACTCTGAGATGTTACTTGATTTTATATGCGTATCCTTGGTCAGTCAAAGGTGGGAACTTCTGCTTCTCCTCCTCACGGGATAGGTGTATGTCTTTTCCTTATCACAAATAATGTTTATATTCCGGCTTGGCAGAATTTGATTTTTAATATAATTTTGATGGATAATATAAATGTTTATTTTTAAACTTTTAACATTTTTTATTTATTTAAATTTTCACAGTAGTGGAAAATTAAGGGTGTAAGCATTTTTTCAATGTTTATTGATTTAAATTTTCATAGTTGCCGGAGATTCTGGAGGGGGGTCCAGATAATAAGGGATTAAACAATTATCTAATTACAATAGACATTGCGATTCAAAAAGTTAAATATTGATAAGCATTACAATACAAATTGTCAACTTCACATGTCAAAATATAAAATAAATATCCTTAAATCAAACTCTAATAAGTTCTCAAGCAGAATTTTTCTTATTTTGCGTAGCTGTAAAATTTGATTATTATAAATGGAAATATTTTGGTTTGTGTGTATGGTGAAATCAACATTTACTGACATTCACAGATAAAAATCTAATCCTTACAAACCTATTTATGTTTTGGGTTTTTTTAACAAACAAAAAATGAACTGAAATGGCATTATTCCAATTAAACAATATGTTTGCAGAAATTATTTCAAATAGAGAGTTTAGGGGGACAGGGAAGCATTTTAAGATGTATTTGATAGGAGTGTTTAGTTCTTTGTTTGTTTTTACTTTGTTGTTTTCTTAAAAGATCACAGAGCAGAAGAGTAAATTCAGAGTTTCAGTAAGAGCTCTAGAGGGGACAGCTTATCCACCTTCATAGATTTTCTCTCCCTGGAAGAACAACGAGGAGTCCGGTGGCACCTTAAAGACTAACAAATTTATTTGGGCATAAGCTTTCATGGGTAAAAAACCCACTTCAGATGCAAAAAACTTCCTCCAGCTTCCATCCAGAACATATCACATGTCTCCCTAGAAGGATTGAATATATAATGTCCTCATTCCTCATTCAAAGGAGGGAGGAAAAGAAGTGTATCTTAGCGGGCAGGATAATGTTGCTAGTCCATTCTTCTGCAGACTTTGTCCCCCAAAGCAGCTGGTGAATGGGATTGGTTCCAAACCAAGAACAAGGACAAACCAGAAGGAAAGACTAGGTGAAAACTCTACAAAGCCAATGGGGCAGGCCTAATATAATAGTCACTTGGCCTTATGTTCCATAGCTGACAGATAAACCTTTCCATCCAAGCAGAGGCTGATACTGTATAATACTTTCCTAATTCCTAGTGCTCAGAGCAGGACTCCTGGTTTCTGCTATCAGTCTTGATCTTGATATGCTGATATTGGGCCAGTCACCAGACTTACCTGTGTGTTAATTTACCCATATGTAGAATGGGTATAATGAGTGCTTGAGAGTCTTAATGTTTGTAAAATGCTTTGAGATCCTTAGATGAAAGGTGCTATAGAAAAGAAAATTGTTAATAACTGATGTCCCTAGGGAAAATATCTTTCTTAAATGAATATTCTGCCCCTAGGTTAGGTGGAGCCAGAATAATAACCACTCCAATGTCATTGTTATTTGCACCTAGGCATAAATTAGAAGTTCATTGCTGCTAAAAAGACTACAGTTAATTCAGAGCATGATGCATGCACAGTATCCACAGAATGGATAATGACTTAGAAGTTTCTCCACCTTGTCTGAGGTGTTTTCCCCCTTTGCAATCTGAACGTATTCTCAGCATCTGAGAACAACATGTTTTGTGCCAAGTGCCATCTGGAGATTCAATTCACTTTATTACCTTTGCCAGTTGTAGGGTGATTAATTTCCCGCCTGCTGTTTCTGGCTGCAGTGGGCTCCCCGGGGAGACCCTCTCTGGGGGAACCTCTCTCTGTAATCAGGAAGCCGTTCTTACATTTAGAGTTACAGCCAGTGTTTCCGACCCGTCACCTGTGATGTTGGCCCGGCAGAGACTAGCCCTACCCCAACTTCCTCAAAACCAAACTCTCCTTAGGCCTGGTTTACACACGGGTTAGCATGTGACTCTTCACCAAAATAATAAAAGTGGTACAATCCCTAGTGTGGATGCCATTATACCAATATGAAGGTGCCTTATGCCAGTGTGAGAATAGCAATACCAGTATAAAGACATTCACACTAGAGGGTTGTAACTCTTTAATTATACCAGTATAGTTAGAGGTAAAAGCTCCTAGTGTCAAATTTAAATGTCTCAAGGGCCTAAATTCCACTGATTTAGGACCCTAAGGGCCAGTTTTTTAAAGGTATTTAGGCACCGAAAGATGCAGCTAGGCACCTATTGAGATTTCAAAAGCTCCTAGGGCCACATTTTGAAAGGCATCTTTAGGTATCTAAATACCTTTAAAGATCCATCCAGAAGAGACTTGCTCCAGGTCAGCAGAAAGTTAGGGGCAGAGCTTGGAACAGAACCCAGCTCTCCTAAATCCTAGTCCAATGTCTTAACTGCCAAACTATTCTTCCTTTCCACTTAACCTCAACATCCAAAAGAGAATATCATTATCTAAACAAACTTCCATCTGGTATATAAAATACAGTTATTTGAATAATAAAGAAATGGGAGATAGACAGCTATTGAACGTATATTGCTTTTAGCAACAATTTATGTGTGAAGTCTGATAATCAAATAACGATAAGGATAGGGTGACCAGATAGCAAATGTGAAAAATTGGGACAGGGGGTGGGGGGTAATAGGAGCCTATATAAGAAAAAGCCCCAAATATCGGGACTGTCCCTATAAAATCGGGACATCTGGTCACCCTAGATAAGGAACAGAGATTAAACTAATAATTATTATGCAAATAGGATAAGCAATCAGCACACTATTTAATAAGATGTGATATGCAACACCATGATTAGACACCAATTTTCTCATTCCTCCTTTCACATTCCTCATTCCCTACAGTCCACAAATGTCAACAAAACTGTCTCATAATTAGAAGAGTCCCCCATATATATCAATATATTTTAAGAAAGCGTGTTCCAACTTGCTTCCTGATTCTTAATTTCTGATCATGAGCAGCCTCCTCCTGACTAATTATTGGCAGTAATGAGAGAAGAGACATCAACTTGTGAAAGTTTCCCTCGGCTTTTATAGTGAGACTGCAAATTAAAAATGAAATATATTGGTAAACAAAAATTGGATAAAAAGGGAAATTCATAAGATTCTGAGAAAAATGCAAAGTGGATTTGAGTTTAAATAAAGTGAGGGAAGACTGGCTACTCTATGTTAAAATCAGTGTTAAAGGTGTAAATCATGCTTCATTTCAGTTTAACAGTTAATTAAATTGCATCCTTGTTTTATAACAGTTTAATTTGCATGCTGTTTGTAACATCCCTGGGGTCAACACCAGAGATGAATTTGATCCACTATCTTTCAAAGAAATATTTAATGGATAATTCAGGTTGAAACTGTACCTGCCTTATTGGCCTGATCCTATGTCCACTGACTTCAAATAGCGCAAGATAGTGTCCTGTGTATCTTTCTTTCTGGGTCACTCAAGATCTCAGTTAGATTGTTATTCTGAATTAGTGAGGTGATATGTGAAGTCTTTTTTAGAGCCTGACTGTTGCATAAAAACAAATTCCCATTGGCTTCTTTCTTTCTTTGCCCCAGTGTGGTTAAAAGTACCATTCATTCGGAGTCTCTTAGGAGGAAGTATTCATATTGCACTGAAGTTATAACAGCTTCTAGCCTGGCTGTCAATCACCATCTAGAGCCAATATCTAGAGCCCACTGCCCTACCTCCTGCTGAAGAGCAGCCAATCAGAGAGAGTTCCCCCCAGGCTGGGCTGATATTAGCTGCAGGTTCTCCTATCACTAGAGTGGCTCTTGCCCTGACTGCACTGGTGCAACCTCCAGCTCCCTGCCCTGCCCTCTCTGGACCTCCGGCATCCAGGGTGGACCTCTCCTCCCCTCCCCTGCCAGGCCCAGCATAGCCGCATTCCCCCCTGCATCTTTGCCAGCTCACCCCTCATGCAGCCCAAGCATACTTCCTGGCCACCCCTTTGCATCCCCCTCCCCGTCACCTAGACACTGCCTTCTATGCCTCCCCACCACCCCCTGCCTGAAACAGTCTCTCCCTCTTCCCATGTGTCATGTCACTTCCTGCGCCTCCTTGACATCCCTCCCCAGAGCTCACTCCACCCAGCAGAGACCGCTGTGAGGCCCTCACACAGCCCCCGGTGTGCTTGTGGGTCTGAACTGCTCCCACTGGGTCTGAACTGCTCCCACTGGGTCTGAACTGCTCCCACTCGGGCTGGACTGTGGAGTGTCAGCTCCTTGGGGCAGGGACAACAGCTTCCCCAGTGCAGTTCTGCACTGTTCATACAAACCTCTCAGACTCTGAAACTGAAATCACATTGCTTCCGTAGGCCGAGCTGTACAGCCAGCTACTGAGAGAGAGCAGCGTATTAAGCTGCTGCCTGTCATATGTGTGGCCACCACAGGAGGTATTAAAGAGATTCCTCTGCCTACAGCACCAAATGGGCACTTTGAAAATAATGCAAATCACAGTAGTGCCAAGGACCGCAATCTTAGAGCAGGGCCACGTTGTGCTAAGCACTGTACAAACATCTATCCAAAGAGACAGTCCTTGCCCAGAGGAGTTTGCAATCTACACAGAAAGCACAATATAAACAAATTTCACACGAGGTTAAGAATATGTGCAAATATATTCCATCAAAAGGCATTGCTCTAATAACCTATTGCAGCCGAGTGGGGCCTTTGAAAATGAAGCATGTTTTTCACCTGTGACAATAAACGCAAGGATTTTATTTTCATCTCAGGCAATATGAACATGTCAACGCTAATGCGTTCAGATCCTTGTAAATGTCAACCTATAATGAATAAATCAGATCATCTAGGTCGCACCTGAATGTATATGTGGGAATAAAAGTTGTGACTATTCTAACAACAGACAGAAGTCTGCCCCATTAAGTATGGTTTGGGGATGCCTAGGTACAGACTTTTGGTTATTGGTAGACACTGAGTGGAGATAAACAAACAAGTTCAAATGATGTTTTTAAAATAATGAATACACTTCAGCTTCCTTTTTCAAGTGTTTGAATGGGGTTAAGCACATAAACATCAGCAAAACTGATAACTCAGGGACAAGAGACAGTAAGAAGTTATTCAACAATTTCGTAATGCAAAGATAATTAGCGTCTTAGTTGGAGGTTCTGCAGGGCTTTCCAGATGGACATTGCCTATTGTTTTCAATCAGAAACGGAGTGGTCTTTACTGGCGACTGCTCTAGGCACAGCTTGGCAGGTCAGTTTTTCCCACCCACATTCAGATGTCACCGGAGTCCACGTGCCTGTGATAAATTATACTATTCAACAACTGTCTGAAGAGAGAGAGAAAACTCCTCGGCTTCTGAGCGTGAGCTTATCGCCTTGTGATAACAGCCTCATTCTCACAGTATTTGATTAAACACTAATAAAACAGAGACTCTCCTTTCATGGGTATATTTACCATGAGGGCAGTACACTCTGCTGCTCAACGGTACTGAATGGCTGGGCATTTCTGGAGCCCTAGATGAGCCAACCTTGCTTGGCTTAAGTGACCATCTTACTTCCCAGGCACAGTTGACTGAGCGTTCCCCACCCCCTTGTAACTCCCTTGTGTTCCAGGAAGGAGAGCGCAAGCCCTTGCCACACTTTTCACATAGCTTTCAACAGCTCCAATGTCATCGCCTAGGCGACCGGGACGCTACTTGCTTGTAGTGCAGCAAATAACGTAGATTCACAATACCAGGCCGCCCCTGTCTGCTGGAGACCTCCGGGGGAACTCAAAACTCTCAGGGCTACAGAGCAGGTAGGGGGCCTTTTGTGTGTGTGTGTGTGTGTGTGTGTGTGTGTGTGTGTGTGTGTGTGTGTGTGATTTATTTAGCACAGTCTCTCTCTGGATTTCTCAGTATGGCATCTGGAGGATGATTTGTGGCTGCTTTGCTCCCTAGAGTAGTTATATGACATTAAACATCTTGGATACTTTGATCCAATGCATCTTTGATCCAAAGTTATAGCACTGGTGGAGAAAAATAGCAACAAAAATCCTGTGCTGTGGATAGATAGATGCCCGGTGCCATGTCACCTACATGATGACAGAGGGAAGTTGTGTCATGCCTGAGCTACAATAGTAGACTTCAGTGGAGTCACATTTATACTCAGAGGTGGAATTTAGGTAACAGACCTAAGGAAGGGGAGTAACTTTAATTTAGTTTGTTCTCCCATCACAAAACTCCCGGAGATTCCTTCTCTTTCTGCTTCTCTATGTACCAGTCCATCTTCCCATTTCACCTATCTAATCTCGTTTGTGGATTCATCACCGTGGTGGCTGTTTTCTGAATAATTGGGGCTACTTTAATTTCTTCTGTTCTCCCATCACAAGAGGAATAATTCCTCCTCTGTAGGAGGCATCATGGGTTAGCCAGTGCTCAGTGCCTGAAAGAGGAACATCATCTACTCCCTTATGATACTGCTTGGCTGTTTGACAATGGTTATAAACTGGACACAGTACAGGATCCGTAAAGTACAGTACATATCGTGCCTGTCTTAGGAGGTGGCCGTGCATGAGTAAAACCTGAGAACAGCAAGCCAAGGAACAGCATTACCTGGGGCTGAGGAGACATCCAGAAAAAACATGAAAAAGGCCCTGCGGTTCATGGTAGTGAGGCACACTGACAGGCAAATTGCTTCTGTCCTCTTGGGCTCTAACAGAGAATTTGAGACTCAAGTGTGCTTTGGCGAAGCTTAGTATCTCTTGTCAATTCATACAATTCATCCATGTTCCACATATGAATTGAATAGCATATGATTAATTATAATAGTCATGAATTATCACCTGAGGATCTCAAAGCACTTTGCCAATGTTAATTCATTCTCTCAACCACCCCTGGTTCAGGTGAGCATCATTGTTCCCATTTACAGACGGGAAGAGGGAGGTACAAAGAGATTCACATGACATCAAGGCCACACAGCGGGTCAGTGGGAGAGCTGGAAATAGAACCCAGGAGTCCGGACCCCAATCCTCTGTTCTAACCACTAGACAGACAGCACTCCCTTTTCAGAAACGTGGCTGCCCAATTATCTCTTACTAGTTGCCACAGTGGTGCTGTGGGCCTTTTCCTCTCAGGGCATGCCTGAAGGCTGTTGGGTAATGGGAATTGAATGTACCCCCCTGTGGCCTTCCACCTTGCACAGTCATTTACACCAGTGCACAACGGATGTAGAATGTCACCAGATCAGAGTGGTAGCATTTCGTATTCATTGTGCACTCACCTGGCACTGTTACAAACGACGGAGCAGGGCAGTGGAGAGCCAAGCCTCCGTGAGGTCTCAGTAGCATGCTGTTTTAGAATGCTGATAGCAGTGGAGTTTTCTCATTACACATAAAAAGCAAGTCTGTGTGGAACAAGGATATATGTGGTGGTAAAATGGAAGGTTCCCTTTGCACAGAAGGATAATGGAGGAGTTAGAACACTACTTCAAATATCTCTGAGAGACACCTACTATGGCCTGGCCCTTGGGTAGCGTTGTAATATGAACAGATGCCAGAATAGCTCCATTGCTATGGTATTAGATCTGAACCAGACTTCGAGCCAAAATCATACCAACAGGAGAGAACATTGTCCTTTATGTTCTGTACATTGTTAAACAAAGGAATTGAAAATTTTTAACAATAGCAACTACAAAAAGATGCTCAGCGATTATGCTGGGGAGTACAACACACAGGTTCTGCTAACAATAAGGTGCTGAAAATTAAGACTGCCTCTCCATCATGCAGGCAGAGGGAAGTATGCACCGAGTATCAGCCCTAGCTCAGAATTGCATGGTTTCCATTGGTTGAAGTCAGCCTCTAAGTAAAATCTGTTTTTAAATTTGAATTAATCATGGCTGTGGCTTTGCAGTTTCAGCTATTGTATTTTCCTGAGGTACCACCTCTTTCTCCTCCAAAGACATCAGTGACTCCTGGGGCATGTTGTTGATTCACATTCTTCGGGCTACACTGGCACATGAGAGGTCATTTCGGTGGAAAATTAATCAGATTTACTTGGAATGTACAATACAACCAAAGTTACACCAGAGGGGGTTCTTCAAGGAGACTGAGTGTTTCTAAACATGTCTAAAGGACTTCTTTAGAAACCATTTGTGCAGGCAATTCACATGGATGATAAATCCACAGAACAAATCAAGCCAATTGGAACAAACCAAAGTCTTTCCACAAACGTTAAAGTCCAAAAGTCCAGTGCCTCCGTGTGAGAAGGGCAGCCCTGGATATTGACCAGTCAGGGGACCATGTTGAATTGAGACACCCTAAAGCAAGATTTGCTTTTGCCCCAGCTATTTCTAATCTTCTCGACGCTGGGAATTTCCTATAAGGCATTGACTAGCGTCAGAGGAAAGCAGCAGCAGCTGCAGGGGTGGGGTTAGTTTGAGAAGGGGGTTCTGGTGTGGCAGCCTCCATTTTGAATGAAAACACAAGCACAAATGCACCAATAACCTTGGGTTAAAGCAGCCAAAGAACCCAAATATGCATGTTAAATTCTGTGCCCTTTTAAATGCCTGAGACAAATTTGCCATGTGCCCTGCTCTGCAGAATATCTCCCATCCCCCACAGTGCGCAGAGGGGACTCTGCAGCCAGCAATGTCCGTTCATCAGCCACAGTTAGCTGGTAGACAGTTAAGGGCGTTCAAATCAGTTGCATGTCTAGTAAAACTCTTCACTTTCCCTGCAATTTGCATGGTGCACAGACACGCAGAAGGCAGAGGATCCCCTGCTGCAGCATTCCCCAAGCAAAGACATGTTTGTTATTGGGCTTTCAAAGGCACAGTTTGGCTCTGGGTCTAAATTCCCCCTAAATTCAGGGGTCTTCAATTTGGGTTTTTTTGCCAGAGCGCTCTCCCTTGCAGAAAGCTTCCCAGTACCGGCCATCCAAACACCAGCCCTACCTAGAGACTTTATCCTTAGCTGACAAAGTGACTTCAGTGCTGCTAACAGGTGCTGGGCTGATGGCTTTGGTGATCTGGTCTATGGTGTTTAGTCATAGATAATGCACAGCAGGGGCAGAGGTAATGTGAGGGTTCTTCTGCCGAGCAACCTCAGTCCTAATCAAGAGGGACCAAGTTAAAGAACGAGAGAGGAGTTTAATCTCCATGGTTTATTTGGTGTCTTTTGAGATTGTCAGCAAAGGGCCAGTTGCATGGTAGTTTCCTGATGTGGACGTTAACTGGACAGGGACGAACAAGGTAGCCCACCAGCCAGCCATCAGGTGGTAACAATGTTTGCCCATTACTGCCCACCTGGGTGGATTCAACCCAGTGAGTTAGGCATGAAAATCTCTACAGCCCATAACCAGTCCTCTGGGACTTCATCTGACACTGAAAACTCCAGAGAGGATCAATCAGTGAATCTAGAGACCTGGTTTCAGTGAAATCCTAAATAAAACATGTGGATAGCGAGATGCCTATTGTCAATGAACACTAACCCTCCCCCCCCCCACACTATATTACTACCCTGCCTCAGACTTAGCTGTGTTAACAGAGCCACTGATATCTGCTCCCTTCCCTATCATTGCGTATCAAGGGCACTATAATACTGCAGCAGTGTTTATACAGTGTCAGGAGAAAAAACACATCAACTTCATTATGTAATCCCAGGTATCGTGTGAACTAATGACTAGGGCACAGGACTGGGAGTCAGGATAATTGTGTTCCTTGCTCTGACACTGACTGTGTGTGTAGCCTTGGTTTAGTCACTTCTTGCCTCAGAGCTTCATCTGGGAAATGGGGATGCTACTCCTTACTTCCCCACCTCACAGTGCTGTAACCATAGCGCTCCAGAAAGAAGGGAGGAAAATGACCTGTTAGATTATCTAGCCCACTCCTCTCTAGCAATACAGGATTATTCTCTAGGGCTCTTCCCAGTTCACTTTTAATTAATTTCAGTGATAGAGCATCCACAATTTGCATTGGGACACTTTCCCCTTCCAGTGGATCTCACTGCAAGGACATGTTTAAATCTTGCTGTTACAGACATTCCCCCAAGCCTAAATAATTTTGTCATTAATTAGAAATAATGGTGTAAAATTATATCTCATTTTAGAGCAGCGTTTCTCATACTGGGGAGTCCCGACCCAAAAGGGGGTCGCAAGCCTATTGTAGGGGGGGTCACGGTATTGCTACCCTTACTTTGCGCTGCTTTTAGAGCTGGGAGGCCGGAGAGCAGCGAATGGGCACCCAGCTCTGAAGGCAGCGCTGCCGCCAGCAGCAGTGCAGAAGTAAGGGTGGCATGGTATGGGGAGTGGGGTCATCACTTTTGGAGGGGGATCATCACATATTTTCAAAGGGGTCCCAGCAAAAAAAGTTTGAGACCCCCTGTTTTAGAGGATGCTGTACTGCCATTAATATTGCTGAAGACTTCTGGAGTTACTAATAGTTGTACAGCACTTTGCAGTTCTCTGCCTTTCATTCCAGGCTGTCAAAGTAGTATTATTACTACTCAGCCACACTCTCTCCTGGTTTCTACCACTTCCTTTACAGCAAATGAATTGGCAAATGCCCCGACTAGTGTAGTAACAATATTAATAGCCCAAGCCTCTATTTATTCCATAGAGTTTATACCATAGAGTTTTAGTGGGAGCTCTGAGCTATAAAGAGACACTAGCCTGGCTTTGCAAACACAGATCAGACTTCTGAACTCCAAAAACGCCCTTAAAATATTCAGATATTTTTTTCATCTGAAAATGACTCGAACCACGTGGTTAGAAACCGTGTCACCCATCATGACCACATTGTAGTGGGTGCTGCTGCTGTGCTCTCTCTGCTGAAAGCGAATGTGCAGCTCGTTCCTGAGATTGCTCATTCCTGGGATGGAGCAAGGCAGCATGGAGCCAGGGTAAGGTTGCTAACAAAAGCCCCACTGCAGCTCAGAATGGTTCTAAGCTTTCTCTTAAAGCTGCAGCCATGTTCCTTTCTTGCACAAAGTTTCTTTCGCTTATGAAAATGGAGCTGGGGGATATGGGACTTCAACAAATAGAATCCTACTGTGGCTAAATTCGTAGCGAAAGAGTCCACTGTTGCTTTGGAAAAGCCCTCCGGATAATAATTTGTGGACATTGTATCCCACAGACAAGACACAAAGGTAATAGAACCCCGGGGTCTAGGATCAGCTGAAAGAGAATACTCGGGCTGCTTTCATTTTTAACTTACAATGTGATAATTTCAGTCATTTTTTTAATCCTTTAAATTTCAAGTTGACTCAGGGCAAGCACAGAGAGAAAGGGGATGACCAGAGGAATCCCTGAGCCAGAAGGGGTTCCTCTGTACTAGGAACAATAGCTCACTTGGTGAGAAAGCTGCTGCTTCCAGATTCTGCAGTTTGAGATCGAAAAGCAGGAAGTTTTTAGGTTCTTAGTCCTAGATGACAATACGAAGGTGCTATAAGGTGGTAATACTGGCCTTCTGCCTGAAAGAGGTTACCCAAAGTTCCTGGGATGGGGATATGTCACTAACTGGATACAAATGGGGTCCAGTGTCCGTGGAGGGGAAAGGCAAGGAAGTGAAACTGAATGATTCTGCAGCATGGCTCAATGCAGTGTAAGGCAGCAGAGAATCCAAGATGGCTGCAGCCTGGTGGCTCCAGGAAATGCTGGCGTCTTTCTGATGGATTTAAGGGAGATGAATCCGTGAGGCACAGTGATCAAGCCTGTGCTCCCTGAACATTTATGTCTGGATTTGGAAATAGTCATGAAAATATAGATTTACAGGGTGTGACATTGGATCACTACCTCCTGCTCACAGCATGAGAGAGACTTATCTGTGCCCACCATGGGAAATCCTTCCAACTCCGCCAGCCGCTGGCGGCACAAGTGCTCTGCTCCAGGCTCTGCGAGCCCTGCTCATTCCCACTGCAGGGTAGCAATTCGCACACACCACCTTGTTACACTCGAGTGCCCAGTCCTTCGTTTTCTGGACACCTGCAAGGCACTAGGGTGACCAGACAGCAAGTGTGAAAAATCGGGACAGGGGGTGGGGGGTAATAGGAGCCTATAGAAGAAAAAGACCCAAAAATCGGGACTGTTCCTATAAAATCGGGACATCTGGTCACCCTACAAGGTACACAGATTCATCACCCCCTTGGAAGCAGTGCACCCCCACCCACCAGCCTCCCCTCAGTTTAGTGCTCTCTTCAGCGCAAGGCACTGGGTCATGTCCACAGTAAAACCAGGTAGAAGTTTATTTAGCACAGCTTAAGATAAAAATCCAAAATCGATGTAAGCAAAAGGACTGGAACCACCAGGTTACAGTGTTACATAAAATATAAAATGCAGTCGAGAGTCTGTACTTATTAACCAGTTCCCTTCCAATCTAATAAGGTATTTCTCACCCAATGGACAATCCTTATAGCACTGGTCCAGTCCAGAGAGGTGGGATCCACTTTTCATGGGATGCTCACGCTGGCAGAATGTCACCTCCGTAACGAATAACGTCTTGTGCCCTTTCTTCTTCTTTCTTTTTCTTCTTCTATGCAGCCCCAGACTTTTTGTCTCTTTTCATAATCAGGGCCTTTCATTAACTTCAGCTCAGCCCTGAGGGCCCCTAGTCAGTGTCTTTCCTTGGGTTTTCTTTGTCTTTGTCAATGCTCACACCTGCATCTGGCCCAGACTGTAAACTCAGGACCGGGCTGAGTTGAACGATATTGATTGTTCTCACTCATTGAGTTAGCTGAGACCCACCTTGCCTTAGGTGACAGGCGTCATCTCCAACAATTTTGGAACATAATATTCTACACAGCTCTCAATATATTACCCAAACCTCTCACAATAACCATGACGATGAGCTATTCTTAGCGTTTGCCAGAGAGCACACACCACCCCCACTTTGGTGAAGTATCGAGAACCTGGTCAGACAGAGGTGGAATAAACCTGCCTGGACATGTCTGGGCAGGTCTAGGCAGGCCTCCGTCACAGAGCGGCTCGTAGTGACTTGCAGCAAATGCAAGCGTGCAGTCCAAGGCTGCCATTGGGATCATGCCAGGCCCCACCAGAGCTGAGTTTCTCTACTCACCCTGGCTGACAATCAGGATTGCCAGAGTTCTGGCAGCTGATCCCCAACATGTTGTCAAAAGTGATCCAATGTTGAAACTAATAAGGAAAATCTCTTTGGTGGATTGCCTACTTTCTAATAGCATCCCATTGTCTGAAGCAGTTGAGATGTGCCTATATGCTCACAGATCTATAGCTTGCAAAGCAGGGCCTAATTTTTCACTGTAAGGTCTGAGAGAGCACATGGGAAAATATAACTGTATGTGCACAATGAGTACTGCACACTCTGATACTTGTGCGGGGATGTATTTATTTTGCATTCACAAATGTGCATTTTTATGTGCACATTTACCAGTCACTGCATGTGTGCACAGAATCTCCAGGTGAAGATTGAGCCCCTGTTTGAAAATTTGGTACAAATTATCTAAGTGTTTAATCAAGATCAGTTTAGATTTTTTTAATCTGCCGGCATTTTGGTGGGTGCTGGGTATTATGGACGTAGGGAGTGAGGGAATTACTTCAGACTGATCACCATATTTTGTTAAACTACAAAGAAAACCACAGGGTAAAATAAATCCTGACACTTAATTTCAGCCCCATTTCTTGGCCATACAATGAGACTGTTAGTGGTCTTAGGACAGTTTTTTCTCCACCCAGTAAACCCTGCTGTGTTTTGTCTGTTGTACCTCTGGGCATGTCTACATGGTGCTTTAATCCACACCAGAGGGGTGTAAATTTTTGTCCGCACTAGCATGTCGCACACTAACTGGTCCACATGGACCCTACGTTATTACGTTAAAAGCACTAGGGACTTTTAGTGCATGCCAGTAGACTACACGTGGGCCAGTTAGTGTGTGACATGCTAGTGCAGACTAAAATTTACACTGGTGAGGACTAAAGCACCGTTTCGACACATCCTCTTTCTCTTCCTGAGCCGTTACCTTATGCTTCCTTTCAGCCCTATAAACTCTTTGTCTTTCCTATGCAGAAGGCTTTTGAATCCTTGGCTTTGGCGGAGAACTCTGGGGGCGTATTGAGTCCATCACGTCCATGAGGGCAGCTGAAGGAAAATACCAGTGCGCCTCCTGGTTTCATTATGTTCCCTTTTAAGATTGCTGACCTTGCAATGTCGCCTAGGAGTCTCCTACTTGGCACTAGTTTCCATGGAAGCCCCTAGGCTTTACACAAACTGACTCTGGGTCATGGTCCTTTCCTATGCGGACTCTAGTCCCACGGTAAGAACGTGACTTCGATGATCCTCGCAGAGGATAGCGTGAGGCCGCTGGCAGTCACCTTCTGCTTGCTGGAAGCGCCGGAAAACACCGGGTTGATAAATGCACCTGCCCCACATATCCCACAAATGGGCTGCTTAGAAGATGAGGTCTGTCAACAACTACCTGCAAGAAAATGTTCTCTGGAGGAGTGAGCAAGACGCTCAGCCTGGGCCTGAGGATGGTTTTTGTTGTTATGGCACTGGGCTGGGATTCAAATGACAAGTCCTGGCTCTGCCACAAACTTCCTGCATGTGGCCCTGGGCAGGTCATATGATCTCTCTGTGCATCAGCTCCCCATCTGTGAAGCAGAGAGAAGAATACTCACACGGAGGTTATAACGTGATACATTTATTCATATTTGTGAGGTGCATAGGTGTTGGATGGGAGAGGCATAGAAATACCTTGACAAATAAAACTCCAGACATCTGGGTTCTGGCTTTACTGCCCGCTTATATTGTGAGTGTTGCAGAGTTATTTTTCTTCTCTGTGCCTCAGTTTACCCATCTGTATATTGGGTATAATAAACTTTACCTTCTTGACAGGAGAGTTATGAGGCTAAATTAATACTGGCAGAACACTTTGTAATCCCTGAGTGAGTGGTGCTATAGAAGGATTAATATTAATGGAGAAAAGCTTTATAAAAGTGCTTCCTAAGAATGTTTTTATTATAGCTTATTGCTGTTGAACAGTGTCTAATAAAGAACACTACGTTCTGCTCCTGCTAGTTAAGGTTAATTACAATCTGATACAAGTTTGGAGATGTTCCTTTGGATGAGCACGTTAGTATTAGAATTGCAGGACCATTTGGAGATCAAATTGCTTTGGATAATATTTTTGGTTTAACACATGTAAACTTTTTTAGAGGGCTGCATGAGGACAGGGCTGGCTTTCAAAGTGATATTAATATTCTCATGTTAC
Organism: Platysternon megacephalum; assembly: GCA_003942145.1. Lineage (NCBI taxonomy): Eukaryota > Metazoa > Chordata > Testudines > Platysternidae > Platysternon > Platysternon megacephalum. The sequence continues at coordinate 3,567,269 of QXTE01000014.1, read as the reverse complement.
ATTTGCTATGACTCACAGGTAGTAACTCCCATAGTCATATATACAAAATATTATCTAGTCTAAGGAGAGCTTTGTAAACTCTGGACTCCTGTGGTTACACCCAAACCCAGACATGTGACGGTGGGGTCAGAGCCTGTGTTCAAAACAGGGAGCCCAGATTCAAAGAGCTGTGATGTGAGATTGTGTCTGATTCCATTGTGTTTTATTGCACTTGCTGATCAGTGCAAAAATTATTAATTAATATTTGAAAGGGAAATTTGAAGGCAATGACATTTGTGACTCAGGTTGGGTAAATAATAATTATGAAAAAAATGCAACAAATATTCAGTTAATATGTTTGCAAATAATATTCCCAACTGTAAGTGGTCTTTAATGGAAATGAGTAGTCAGACGGTTAGGGCCGAGGTGAATACTAGGAATAATTGTTTACAGAGCACACCATTGGCTAAAGAGGGCTGCCTGAAGCAACAGTTGACACTTTAATCGAGTTTATTGTAACCTTCTCAAATGGGAGTCACGGAGCCAGTATTTATTAGAGATGGGTTGGAATCCAAGCACCCACTGTACATCAGTCCCTTCCAAGTTTTCGGTATATTTAGAAGCATACTGAATGGTGATGACATCTCCGGAAATACAGCCCAGTTGGGAAAGCCCCAGCAGCCAGAGGGCTGCCGAAGGAACATTTCCACTGCTTCACTGCTCGCTCGCTCTCTCTTTAAAACCGGAAGTTGATTTTGTGCTCATGAAAGGAGACAAGCTGACAACCCGGGAGACTGGCGATCTCTTTCTCTAGAGATCAGGTATGGCATGGGCAGAGGTAGAGCCACCTCCCCATCATATCCTCACCACAGAGCCTCAACCCCGCTCTGGACCTCCCGGGGTAAGGCAGTCAGGGTCTGACCCAGAGCCCATTCAAATCGGTGGGAGTTTTTCCATTGATTTAAATGGACTTTGGATCAGGCCTTCAGTTTCCCTGGCTCATCCAGTCCTTGGCTTCTCTGTTGAGACTGTCAGTGAGGGAGCCAATTAGTGTCAATGATGATGAGTTCATTGGGAACTCTTCTATGGCCTCAGTTTATTTCCTACTCTAGGCCGCTGAAGGGCTAGCAGATGGTAACTAATTATATTAATTTCTAGTCACTGCATAGGGCCCCCATACATGGAATCTCTAATATAAATGCTTTGGAGAGTCCCTGTCTGTAAATTATTGGCTGTGTTTTGTTATCATTTTCAACCCAGCAAAACACATTTGATTAATCAGTTAGTGCTGAGCTTTTCAGAGTTGTTTGTTTGTTTCTTAAAGTGACAGTAAAATTGGTTTATATGGAATCATTGGCACAGCTCATCCTTTCCTTTCTATTGCTGGTAATGGTCGATTCGGTTCTACTCTGGTTCTTATGCTGTGCCCATCACTGGTATCTGTGGGCTTTGGTATTCTACTGAGAGAAAGCAAGGCATTGCTGATTGCAACTCATTGTCCTAGTAGAGTGGAGCCTGCCTAAAAATATACAATTATGGTACAACTCTTTGGGATCTGGCACCTCCATATGACTGACCATGTGCGGCATTAATTTAAAAACACAAGGATAGTTTCAAGCAGAGGTTTGAGAATAGCATCTCATCAGCCTGGTTTCACATTTCATGCCCTAGCGCTGTTTATTTTAGCTTTATCAGAAAGCCCCACTGATGGGCATAGCTCCGTGAATCAGCTTAGCTCCGTTGACTTCAGTGACGCCATGTCGATTTCCACTAGCTGAGGAACTAGCTCCAGGAAGAGAAAGCATTTCCTTTCCTTGAGAATTTCCAGCCCCTCACTCCTGGGGGGTTGAATGTCTTGGCTCTTTGAAATGACATCTAGATGAGTGAAAGGTTCACAGACACAGAGCCAGATTTTGCTCTCAGACTTTACTAGCAGGCATTTAGGAGAGGGGATGCCATCTTTCTCAAGTTGAGATGGAACGCTGCATGCTGGGACCTGTGGTCTTTGCTCTCCATACTGCACTATTCAGCATGAAGGTGGATGCAATCTCCTCTTAAACTGCCTCTGGACTGTAGCAAGGCAGCCCTCAGATGGGTAAAGTTTGGGTGCCCCCATTGCAAGCAATTCATTATCTCCGGCCAGTGATGTAGCCAAGTCCTGCTGCCTTGTACTCAAGTGCTAAATCATAACAAAGCAGCGTTCCTGTGACAGAGCCGCCTCAGGTCGGTACTACTGTGGAGTACGTAGTGAAACCCTCCTGGGAGTCTCACATGATCTTGCTGAATAAGGACCCAAAGGCTGGATGAAGTGACAGATTGCTTCCCCCTCCTCCCCCCTTCTCTTGGTGACCCATACTGAACAGGCCTGGGCTTGTAGGGCTTGGCGGTGCCAAACAAATGGGAAAGGCAGCTACTAATTCTTTCTTTCACACGCTGACGACCTCTAGAGGCCTGAGCTCTGCCAGATTTGGGACTAGATTACAATGCTGGCAGGAGAGGAAGTGGCAACATTTCAATGTAATGAGTCCTATGGAGCTCTGGTTCCAAGTGCGACGTCACTGGGGAGCTACATGTGAGCTCCCCGGGCGCGTCTGAGAGTGCTGTACTCCACCAGGAGCTGTCGCAGAGCAAAACTGGGAGCCAGTGAGAAAACTGAGAGTGGGGGATTTTCAGCAATGGGTTATATCCAGTGGGATCCTCCATTTCCCCCCCTAAAATTAGAGGCCACTGTTATCCACATGCTGTGTTGCAATGGCTCAATATGGGACTTTTTCAATCTACTTTATCTTAAACTGAGTTTACAGTATCTTGATTTTATTATACATGAGATTCACTGTGCAGGCCCTAGAAATAAAGAAATGGAAAAGAACCATTCCACCCCCCCTGCATGCTCAGAGCACACCCCTGTATGTACACTTTGTAAAGCACTTAGAGAACCTCTGGCTGAAAGGTGCTGTGTAAGTACAGGCTATTATGATTATATGCATTGTGGCAACACTAATGATGTTGTTTTTCTTTGGGCCCAGAGTGATTTATCCTCTGTCAGACTCCCCCTCTGTGAAGATGTCCCAGTCTTCTCCAGCTGATGAAGGAACCACGTTTGAACATCTCTGGAGCACACTGTAAGTGCTACTTGACCGTTGTGCTAAAACTCATTCTGGGAAATAATTGGTCCATCATTGTTTAATGCTTAGGGACTCATATTGTTGAGGAGGACTTAAAAGGGAAACATTTTTATAGGTACCTCTACCCAGTCTCTTAAGCTGCAAGCCCAGTTTTGCATGCCCATGTTTTCATGCATGAATTTTTCATGTTCAGATTTTTGCTTGCAAAATAGCTCAGATTTGTCTGCTCAGACTACCTTTTACCAGCTCAATCTCCTTGCATCAGTGGAGGTCCTGATGTAAGACAACTCAGTGAGAGCAGAGATCGTGGCACATCTTGAACGAGAAACCACCCATCACCTCACAGGATCTGGTCCATAACTTGCACATGCAAAAACCTGGGCACCCAAAATTTGGCCTCCTGTTTTAGTGGCTGCTTTTGAACCTTCCCCCCCTCCTCCGCCCCCCAGCGCTAATGCTCTAGATCTGCACCACAAATGCAAGGATGCGTTTCAAAATGCTGCAAAAAATAACTACAGCACAGCTTGAATTTGGTCTCCCCCTTGCTGGTTGAAGGTCAACGCCCAGGCACTTCCTCTTGCTGTAGCAAACGTTACTGTTTGGACGGGGACTATTTGGAAGTGCTCATTGAAAGTCAAAAGAAATTAGGAAGATGTGACAGCCAAAGGGACTTAAGTTCTGCTGAGATGGAAGCAGGCAAGCTTGTGCCCAGCTTTGTTCTCCTGCCTGCCTCTATTCATTGAGTCTTACCAGCCTGTTTCAGCCCTTTGTAGGGTTCACACACACTCCACTGACCCACGTACTGGACTGCAGGGAATGAGCGCAGGGCTGGTTCACACAGTGCTGCTGCGGGAAGCTGGCATCGGCTAGTTTGGGTTGTTCTAGCTGACGTGGCTGCTTAGAGAGTTTGCTGGTCTTCACAAGGGGTTGTGCTCTCTACACGTGGCTCCCCCCCGCTCAGCTCTCTCTGCGGCGTGGTCCCTCCACTCAAGCCCCTGGAGTCCTCCCTGTGTGGTCCAGACTCCACACTGGGGCAAGTGGGTGGAGACTGGCAGGGCAAGAGGGATACACATTGTCCACCTCTAGCCCCACACAGGTTAGTCAGACAAGAGCGTCCAGTCCTGGGCTGCATTATCTTTCCTTCATAGCCCCACTTGGGGGCCCGGGGTGCAGCTGCTGCCGTGAGGCGTCCCGGTTCACGTGGCTCCAATGGCGTCGTGTTGCCACCGAGCCCTGGACGGTACCGCACAGGGATCCGATGCCGATGTGAAGGTTTTCCATTGGCGTTAATGGATCAGGCCCCTGTTTAGTGGGAGAGGTGGATGTGACGGACAGGCCAGTGTGTATGTGCCCCCTGCTGGATGGATCAGGTAAGACCCACTCCTATTGTAGTGGTTCCCTCTCTGGCCTGACCTCCTTACACCTCTCAGGTGCATTCCAAAGTTACATACACAGCATTTTCTAATGGCACCACGGCGTTTGCAACCTCTCTGGCCGCTCTACTTAGCATCCTGATCAAATAGGGAAGGAGGACTGTGTTCCATTTTATTTTCTGCTCCAAGCTGTTCTATAACTTAAAGCCATTCCCGGAAGGAAGAAATGCTCTGCCTGGCTAATCGATCGCTATTGAGTGACAACTTCTAAGTCCTCTGAGTCTTATGCTTTGTTTGTCCACCAATTTGTCTAAGTAAAATGTGCTCAAGGGGGCAGCCCTGTCTTGGGAAAACAAAAAGGCGGGAGGGGCCAAAGTTCAAGGGAAAGCCAAGCTGTTGGGTGGGATTGATGAAAGCTGCACGGGGGAGCTGAAGACATGTCATCTCCTTTTCTCAGGGAACCAGACAGCACCTATTTTGATCTCCCTCCATCCAGTCATTCAGGAAGCAGTGAGGTGTCTAACCAAACCGAGGTCACAATGGATGTCTTCCAGATGAGGAGTATGAATGAATCAGTCATGGTGAGTGCATTCAGGTTACAAGAAAGATAGTAATTTTAAATAAGGGGTTGTTTCCCTCCTGGGGGACTGGATGGCTCAAGGGCTGCTAGCGGGATATGGAGGCGTTTATTTCTGTGTTACTTGCTCATAAGCCAAACAAAGTCAGTGCTGGCCAAAAGCCATTGTATGGGTGAATGGAATAAACAGGGCTCCTCCATATTAATTGTACTGCATTATGCAGCCACCTCATACCATGGCCAGGAAAATAGCAGTCCCCTATTAATAAGTTTCACTGGATTGTCCAACGAGGTGCCTGTTTCAGAACAGCACGTGGGTTAGTGTCCTGGTAAGACATGGAGTAGAGATCACCTCGGTACAGCATCTGTCGGCTTGGCCACGGGGTGGCGCTCTCTTGTGTCACCTAGCAGAGGTGCTTTCCATGGACCGTGGTGGTCCCTGTTTGATTCTTGTCTGTAGAAACGTCCGGCTAGAACACAGAGCAACTCTGGCCACTTGCTGAAGGACTCCCCCCATCCATATACTCAGCAGGAGCAGCTATTGTTATTGCCCCCATGCCTCAAAGTATCCCACGTGGGAGCAACATGCTACAACCAAACCCCTGAGACAAGAAGGCAGCGGAGCACAGAGGGAGGTGCTATTGGAGCTGGAAGAGTTTAAAGCGCTCCAGTCATAGTAGCTGCACTGAGACACTCGCTTCATGCCTCTGCTTGCTTGAACACGCAAGACACAGGCTCCCGGGTATCATGAAGGTGGAGAGCTGTGCAAGTACCATTTAACAACACAAATAACCTATAATTGCTCAAGTATAAACACGCTGCGTGGTAAAAGTCATTTGTAAGATATTCTACAGGCATAACCCAGTGAGGGCCCACTCCTGCTCCCACTGCAGTCAAGAGGAGCTTCGCCATGGCTCTTAGTAGAAGCAAGATTGGGTTCTTAGTACTTTTGGGGGCTCCCTGCATAGTCTCTTGGTTAGAGCTAGGAACGGAGATGCCGCGTCCATCAAGGAGAAAGGGTTTTAAACATTTCTTGGATGTGATTGATTCTAAGTGGGGAAAGAGCAAAATAAAACAGAAGCTCCCTAGACTGAGGTGGGCTTTGCTCTCTGATTTTCTTGCTGTTTCTGACAATGGCAGTTTGCAGGGAATTTTTCCATGCTCACCAAAATTAAGGCCCAAGACAGTGTATCTTTATTCATGTGAGCTCAGCCTAACTCATGTGAGTAGCTGGTGAAGTTACTCAGGTTTGTAAGCTCAGACCCTTCATTTTGTTATTAGGAACCTTCACAACAATGGCTATAATAAAGTAAATGTATTTGTTGAGTAGAGGTTTAAAAAGCACCAACTCTGTATTCTCAGCAAGTTCCTCCCATAAAGTTGCCAGTATCACTGATCCATAATATGCAATTTTTATGTTACTCTTTTACAAAATGCACCAGAGCCAGCAGTCCTAGTATATGCAGGGAATGCCTGCCCTGGGCCTCAGACTGTCTCCAGATCATACTTCATGGGCTAATGCAGACACAGAGGCTCGTGCAATCCAGTTTATCTAGTGATTGAAAACCTGTGTAGTCTGGGCAATGTGTTCTTTCTATCATTTGGATCCACTGCCTTGATATTGATCGCTCAATAGGTCTGTTTTCCTCCACACTGTCCATTGATCCACGTACCGATCTGCAGAGAATGAAAGCAGGGCTGGTTCAGGCAAACCTGCACTCACAAGCCCCCCACTAGTGTTAATGAGATGGTCACGTGTTCCGCTGCTGCGGGAAGTGAACATGAGCTGTTTCCCGCTGGCTGAGCGCTCCAGAGAGATCAGAATGTTTCCCTCTTTATTGCCATGACCCTTGTTGGGACACATCACAGGCTCTCCTGCCCTCCTCTGGAACAGGAACCTCCACCCACTATTCCCGTAACTCTTTGCACAGACAGTGAGACACACACACGGTTCCGGATACTTTACTTATGCTCTTCGCACCTCAGCCCTGCTTTAGGAGGAGAGGAGATCTGGGTCCTGTGCATGTTCTTGACCAAGTCACTTCCCCTCTCTGTGCCTGAGTCCCTGCATCTGTCAGCCCGAATGGCAGGCCCCCCCATGTCCTCACAGAAGTGTTGAGAAGTGCAAAGCATTATTATTCATAAGAAAACACACACAGAATAGCTCTGACCTGTCTAGATTAGAACTGTTCTCTCCATATGTCTCTGCCGCTCTGATGCGCGGTTTGCAGAGATTAGTGTGTCAAAACTTCCCTGTCAAACAGGTTTGGTCTCCTGGGAACGTCCCCTCTTTAACCGTTAAGCACACAGACAAGTGCTCAGAACTCCTGCCCATTTATTAAATCTCCCTCCTCAAACCTCCTGCTTCCCTCCTAAAAGTCCTGAGAGTCTCCTTCCGTCTGCACTTTTCCCTCCTCTGTGGGCCTCTTTCCCTCTTCTCCGCAGCCTTTGTCTGCCTGGCAGACGGATCAGGTGGACAGCGAAATGCTAATTGTGGTGCTACCCCAGCCTTTTGGCTGCGGCCTCCCTTCTCGTTATTCCTGCTGTAACATAAGCTGGGCCAAGTGTGAATTCCATGCAACCGGTTATTGCTGCTGAGAGGGGGCATCCTACTGCCCACATCATACTGCAGGACACATGCCATGGGCTGATGAGCATGCAGGATTCCTAACGTCCTGGCTTAGAACAGGGGAGCATGTGCAGAGGGTGTAGCTAACTGCCAGTGCATGTTAGCACTAGTTTGATGTAATGAGCTGTTAGTAAACATTTATACTGGCCCAGCTTCGGGACTGTACATTATATTGCTTAGCTCAGGATGAGATGAGTCCAGCTGGTACTATCTGTCACCACTAAAATGTGTAGCAGGCTCACAAGTATAAAAATAAATGCACAGACACATGATCCTGTTGGCCTAAAATAAAGGTGGCATATGTGTTGAGTAAAGGAGGTGGCTGTTAGTTCTTTTTTCTGAGGCAAAGTGCTCATGAGGTTTGGAGACATTTCTAAGGGAAGCAGCATAGTTTTGTGGTTACAGGGTTCTACGCCCAGCTCTGCCACTGATTTGCTTTGTGACCCGTGGCAGGTCACTTAAACTCTCTGTGCCCTGGCCTAAGCATCTGCAAAAGAGGGATAATGGTGCTTCTTTACTTCATGACCTGGGGGTTGTGCTGCTCAGTTCACCAGTCTTCGTAAAGCATTGCAAGCTCCTCCGGTGGAAGGCGCTGTTATTAGAGATGTGACATGAATTCTAGCCCAGTGGTTCTCAAACTTGGGCCGCCGCTTGTTCAGGGAAAGCCCCTGGCGGACCGGGCCGGTTTGTTTACCTGCCGCATCCACAGGTTCGGCCGATCGCGGCTCCCACTGGCCGCGGTTCACCGCTCCAGGCCAATGGGAGCTGCGGGAAGGGCGGCCAGCACATCCCTTGGCCTGTGCCGCTTCCCGCAGCCCCCATTGGCCTGGAGCGGGCAAGCCCCCTTGGTGCCCACAGAAACTGGCAGATGCAAACCCAGGGGCTTATTTCAAATATCAAATATTGCGCCATGTTTTCGATTGAGCCTGCGGTCAAGGCACAGCAAAATACTTGTACTGTGCACTATTTTCTGCAACAGTCCATAATGGTGTATGGAAACAGCAGTTTTCATATTGAGATCAGGTCATTGCACATGCAAGGGCAGTTACAACAGGAGAACCATTCTCCGAATGGTGCAGACACATACACACCCACTAGGGTTTTGGAGATGCACCCGTTGTGCCAGCTTTTGAAAATATGACCCACCGTGTATTAAAAATTCCCATCCATTCAGAAAACCGCACAAAACAATCTGTCTCAAACCAAGGGGCAACTCCACTGATGCTGGGCTTGTGGGCTGTGGCTTTCTTTCTACCCCGTGTTCCTGATGGGATTGAGAAGCCTCCAAGGATACTGAGATATAGCTCCATTATGATGTCTAGCCAGGCGTATAGTGCATCTCATGAAGGTGTCTCCTGGGCAGCTGGCTCAGAGTGCCAGGAACTCCCATCTCTCAGGAGGAGAGCAGGCTAATTCCGGAGCTCCCGCACATCTAAAAAAGATCACGTAAGCGGGTGTTTGTGGCAGACCTGCCAGTGACTAGCTTTCCAGTGTTTAATTGTGTGCACAGCAAAGATTCCTTGCAATTTATGACGTTAGACTTTTGGTTTGGGCACGGGTTTGCAAAAGGATAGACGGAGCTACTTAATGCACCAAAGATTTTTGAATATGAAATTAAGACATGATAAACAAATTAGGAAATGTTCTGTATTTTCCCGATATGTACAAGTACTGCAATGCATGGCTTGTATACAGTAAAACTGTAAAGGCTTGAAAGTTGAGTCTGCATAAGCCTCAAAGCATTTGAATATTTCTCTGCTTTTCTGTGGTCTAGAAATGTCCTGGGAACAGGCATGTCAGAAAATTCCTCACATCCTGGGTGCAGCCAGATCAGAAGTGCCACCAGGGTGGCCTTTCCCATATGGGTGTGCTGTTTCTGATTCCAGTCCTGACTGAAGTGAGGACCTGCAGCAGGGTTGTGTGGTTGAGGGAGGGGAATTATCCACCATTCTTCAACTCTGCACACAGATTTGGTTCAGGTTTGTTTCTAGTATGGGAAGAAGTTTCTGGTAAAGTTCTCACTTTATCCAGACCAATTTGTCTCACCCTGGGCTGTCACTGACACTCTTGGAACCTGCTCAGTTCCCCTGACTTTGATGATGTTCCACCCAGAAGCAGTTTTTAGTATCCAGGATTCCTACAGCATCTCTCTCGGATTCTGCCAGTGCTTGGTGTTGTACTGCTTAGCACTGTGCACTTGGATCTCTAGCGTAGACGTTAGTCAGGCGCCAGCAGGTGGGGAAAAGCAGGTTTTCGTCGTGATCACAGCAATATTATTGTGGGTTTAAAATCACTCAAAGCTGATGTCACAGTAATCGTTAGCTAGCAGTAAAAGAAAATGAATTACTGGATGAAAACAGAAAAGACACGGGGCCTCTTTGGCCACAGCATTGATTTCCTGCAATTATTCAGAGCTGTTGGGTGAATCTTGCTCTGCCACAATACCTGGGTGCGTGTGAGGCTGATAGTACACCTGGGGTTGCTGGTTAATAATAGCACTTATTTTTAAAGCAGAGTTTCATGTTTAAAAAGTCCATGAGCTACCAGGCAAAAGATACAAATCTTCTTAGTGTGAAGAGATGCCTGATTAGGCCACATAAGTGGTGTGGCATAGAGTTAAATGCTATAGCTGGATTAAGAGTTGGACAATATTATGACCTATGCACATGTGGCTGTACATGCTAAGAGACAGGTCATCGGATCTCACACTTCAGGCTGTAAACTGATCGCTTGGGCCCCACGGGCAGAATTGCCAAATATATTGTGAGTTTTTCACCTCCTTCTGAAGCACCAGGTAGAGGTCACTGCTGCAGGCAGGATGCCAGAGCTGATGGACCAGTGGTCCGATGTGGTGCATCAAATCCTATTCCCCTGTCAAGTGGCTTTCACAGTGGAGAGCGGACCTTCACCTTCCTTTAAGGGAGGTACATTCAGGGAACATTAAAGAAGCTTATCACTGTCTCCCAAATATAATGTTTGCAGAGATAGTGGAGCAGACACAATCTATTCAAGGAACCAGCACCATTGTTCTGCACTCTGCTAGGGTCACTAATCAGGGACTCTGACATCCTTGCTGTGGACAGTTACACTGTCTGTCTGCCTGTGTCTACTTCCACTCTCCTCCTCTCCAGCTAATAATCCCCCCCACTCCCACCATTTGCTTCTATGTTATTGGCCTCTGTCTCTGATGAGCTGTTCCTGGACCATTCTGTCAATTGACTTCTCTTGATCCAGACCTAACAGCACCTCTGAAGCCCCTCACTACCAGCAGGGATTTTCATCAATCCTCAGAAATTGGAAACTCCAGAGTCACAACCCCAAGGTAGGGTAGAGATCCGTCAGATCCAAAACATGGCTCAGATGGTGAATGTCACTGAATTTGCCTCCAGCCAAATAGTTGTTTGTGCCTAAGATTATTTTTTAAATGTATTTTCTGGGAGGTTAGTAGGTGAAACTGTTGTCATCATGATAATTCATAAGCTGCATTTGATGTGAAGGAATCTTATAGTCCGATTTCATGTTGGAAGAGAATTGATTAATAGTGTTGCAATGTAGCTGAGTAAAGGAAAGTCTTCGTGTTTTTCAGGCTTGTTAAGGATAGGTAGATCATCTCTCCTTGAAAAGAGGCAATCCAATGACATAAGAACAGATATGGGGGAGGAAAAGTTGAGTTATTGGTGGGGAGAAAACCCAGGAAATCAGCCACCCATCAACTAGCTGTTCTGTGACTCTGAACCGTCAAGAACTTCCCAACTAGTGAATCATGTGTTTACTTTTCCTCTCAATATTTTCTTGTAGTTTACTGTTTGGTTAGTCAGTGGATCATGAGTTGCTATTTAGCTTAGATTGTAGCGTGGGGACATTTGTGTGACACCACTCTGGGAACTTCTCTACTGATTCACTAAAGGCAATCTGCTCTTTTATGTGTAAGAGATAATGATGTCATCCCACTTTATTCCTTCGGAGATGTTCTCCTAGACATGGTGAACGGTAACCCTGTGAGCTGAGCGTGCCTCTTTCTGCATTGTACTCGTTAGCAACTCCAGTTCTTCTGGAGCAAAAGAAGGAAACCCTGTTGATGTCCTATGGATAACAGACCTTAGGAGGAAACTAAAAACAACCCCTGCCATATATCAGAATCATGGGATAGATAGATAGATAGATAGATAGATAGATAGATAGATAGATAGATAGATAGATAGATAGATAGGGTGAATGGGGAAAGAAAGAAAGAAAGAAAGAAAGAAAGAAAGAAAGAAAGAAAGAAAGAAAGAAAGAAAGAAAGAAAGAAAGAATAAAGGCCGATGTCTACATTTGCCCAGCTCCAGAAACACAGTATTTGAGTTATCCCAAAGTCACTTCATGCACTCATCAGTGCAAATCTAGTTGCCTTATTTTACTGATAAAAGGTGCAGTTCAAATGGCTTTTAGCTCCATTGATCCTCTACAAGCAGCTTTTTGGAATTAAATCCAGCTGAATTTAATTATGGAGAAGGACCCTCAGACTCCCCCTTGGTAGGGACATTTGGTACAGTCCAATACATCATTGGGCAAGCCTCAGCCTGCCCTGTGTTTTAATGAATAGTCATGAGGGAGAGAAAGGGGTGGGCCTGAGTTTTGTTGTTAGATGCAGATGACAGAACTAAGGGAGATGGAAAAAGCGAGAAAGCCAACAAACTGCAGACAGGTAGCCAGCCCAGCATCCCCGGCGCTGCCTCTCCCTAGTCACTCGCCCTTGTCTTTACGTTCCATTATCGTATGTCGATTAATACCCTCTTTATTTTTTCCATCCTCCCCTGACCCCATGACTCCTGTGGCGGGAAAGTTCCTAGTTGTTTTTAAATTCCAAGAAGACTAAAATGCTGTATATTAGCGACCCAATGCAGCATTACACCACGGTAGGTGCTACCTTTTCTGAACAGCATTTGATTTATTATTTTTCCTCCAAAGGGAATGTCCTCTCCCCCAAGGCAAAAGGCTCTGCAGAATATTGCGCTCTCATTCTGTTTTCTTGAGTTTTGCACCTGTTGCTATATGAGAAATGCCACGCGTGAGATTCAGTCCTCATTCAGGCAGGGTGCCCCAGTGCAAGAAGGGGCTGATGTAGAACGGAAGTTGGATGGATGCTTGCTTATGTGCTCTTCTGCACATGCAACAGATCGTGTTGTTTTAGCACCAGGAGGCACTCATCTGTTCTGAGCATCAGGCAGGTTGCGACTTTATGTGCAACTCCAGAATGTTGCAAGAGGAAATCTTGCCAGATTCTATTTCAGGATGGGGTGGTTAAAATGTTGTCTACTTAGTTGGCATGTCTCTGGTGCACTCTCTGTATATCTAAGATGTGTGTTGTGCTTTGCAGAGTCTTCAATGTGATTTAAATCTCCGGCTGAGGTAGCTGTTTGAAGCTCCTGAGTCCCACATGAATACATCTGCACAAGCCTCTATACCCTGAATTGTGGTTTCTCCCATATCTTTAACTAACTACAGCTCTGAGCTACAGTTTAAAGAAACAGTCGGTCTTCAAACTTCTTAGCTGCTCAGCAGCACCAAGGCACTGGTGCATCCTTCATTTGGGACTTGCTCATTTACAGAAACCACAGGAACACTTGCATCTCTGTAATGCTCTGTGTGTGTGTGCGCGCGCGTGTGTTTGTATCCCCAAATAGGTTTCCTTCTGCAGATTAAAGGCGCTGGGAGATTATGACAATTAGCACTGGACATAGATTCTCATATATACATTTTCAGCATGGTCTGTAAACAATATGATGCTGTTTTAGTCTACAGATTTTGTTTTTGCTGTTCTGGTATTCAGGATATATGAGGCAAGAGCATCCTTAATGAATATACAAGGTGAAGGAAAGACATCTATCCCCAAATGCATTTCCTTTTTAAATAACAAAGAATTTTTTTTCTGAGGGCAGTTTTCTTTTTGTATTTATTGATGAATAATTATACATATAGAGTGAAACAGTGTTGCAATTCTTGGTTGAAATTATTTAATTGCTTGTTTCTGTTTCCACATGTGGTGGCTTGGTTTTGCATTGTAATTCTGTTACTCTGTGTGCCATTATTACAGTGATATTTCTATTTAATGTTTACTTGTGGATTTTTCTTTTAAAGGCACACCACCAACTTGCAATCTAATCATTCTCAAAAAAGGAATTAAAGTCATTTTGGATATGACAACTGCCCCTGAAGCCCACTGCTGACATTTGGGGATTTACAACCACAGTTTCCTATTTTTTAAAATAATCTTGTTTCTTTCTCCTGTTGCTTTGTGAAACAGGGAAACTGACCGTACCCAAAGTGCTTTTAAACGCACAGAGAAAACATAGTGGGGCGGGGGGGGGGAAGGAGTCAGGGAAATACTTTTGACTAATCTCTATGGACTATATGTTTTGGCACCTTTGCTCACTCTGCATGTAATTTGACTTTGTATTGATTTAATTTATTTAATTTACTTATGTCAGCTTATAGAAGTGCTAAAAAGATAACCCATCTCTATGCTTTATTCGCCCTGGACAGAAATTAAAAATATCGCCTAAGTGCATCAATTTAAAATAGCTTACCACAATCCCCATCTCTCAAACAATTCCCCACCCTAACAATTACAATTGTAAATAGTTTCACAGATTAGAGGCAGAATCCAGCCCTTCGTTCTATAATCTGCAATGTTTCTGTAACAATTATAGGGAACACATTTTTGAGTAGAAATGTGAATTTTAAATGGATGGTGTGTCCGGTTCAATGTACCGATGATCACTTAGGTTGCTAGACGCGAAGCTCTTGTTCTCACAAATAGAGTGGTTTACTTTTATCAGAGGTTGTCGTCTTTTGAAAAGAAGAGTGTCTCCCACACTCTGAGCATCCGTGCTTGTGGCAGTGGCTCACTTCTGGTTTATCTGCACGTTGTACATTCTTCTTGCACACAGGCACTGCACACGCTGGGACAGCTGGCTGGAGTGGATGTTGTCCTGTAAATAGTTGCACATTATTGTTAATAGTTGCATATAATCAGGGCCGGCTCCAGGCACCAGCTGAACAAGCAGGTGCTTGGGGCGGCCACTCGGGAGAGGGGCGGCACGTCCAGCTATTCGGCGGCAATTCGGCGGAGGGTCCCTCACTCCCGCTCGGAGCGAAGGACCTCCCGCCGAATTGCCGCCGCAGATCGCAATTGCGGCTTTTTTTTTTTTTTTGCTGCCTGGGGCAGCAAAACCCCTGGAGCCGGCGCTGCATATAATGAACCTAAAGGGGCAGCAAACATCCTTCTGAAAGCACTTATAGAGCATGCAGAGCGGGCGCTTTTCAAGTTCAATATCTTACCCCTGGTTGTGGGGTATTTTGAAACACCAACAGTAATTTTGTTGCGTATCTATCTCCTGCAAAATGTCATGGCCTGAGAAAAGCTCATCCTAGACCAGGAAGCCTCTGTTTCATTGGGCTCTTATTTAGAACCGATCACACCTACTACAGGTCTGTCGCATCTTAGGCACATTTAACATGTGCGATTTCAGCTTTACGCGGTCGGCCAAACAAAAAAAACAAAAACAAAAAAAAGAGAAAAATAACAATGTAAATACTGTTTCTGTAGTGTGGGCGATTCCGCCCGCCATTACACTCAATGTAATTTTGACTATACGCGGTTTTCGCTTTAGGCGCTGACTGCGGAACGTAACCCCAGCGTAAGATGAGACAGACTTTGTACACTGAATTGTGTGGGAACATTCACACTGGTAGACGCTGGGTCCTTTCTCCTGGCAACGATTCATGCAAGGGACTTGTGTTTAGCGCTACGTGCTACAGGTCAATGCTTTGCACACTGATGGGAGCGTAGCTAAGCAAGCAGCAGGTAGTGACTGACTCAGAGCGTACTTATGCTTACATTGTGAACTCCAGGGTGAAGGGACTGTCTTTTTGCCATGTGTTTGTGACCAATGAGGCATATGACTGGTCTTAGAACTATGGAAAGGCAAAGAATAAATAATAATAATAATAACACAAATAAAATATTGTCCAATGGAAAAATGATTCCTGAGAGCATGGTGTATGGCCAAAGCTGAAAGCCTTTATTCAGATACTACTGTGATGGGGATGGATGGCTAGAAAAGATTCCCTCTCCTATGCATTTCATTCCAATAGCTCACAAGTCCTCTGGGGAGCAGGGAACCTGGTGCCGGGGTGGCAGCCTTCGTAGAAGCAAGACGAGCAGTATCTTTGTGAGAGAGGGAGCAGAATGTGAGGCCCCTCCCCACAGGAGCAGCCCTGAGGGTAGAGAGGGGAGGTACAGGGTTGTCTTTTCTCTTCCTCCACCCTCGCTCCCTCACCTGCAGGAAGTGTTTCAGGAGGGATGCTCAGGAAGTTGGTCTGAAGTCACCCCCTGCACAGGAGAGATCAGGTCAGCTGGCTGTGTCCATGGTGGGTGAAAGGTGGGCTTGGCTTTCCCCGTAGGGGACATATGGGTTGGGGGAGCTATAGGCTGTGGTAGCTTGCTGCTGCTCCCCCATTCCCATTCCTGGACATTTTACTTAGGGGTAAAGTGAGGCTCAGTAAGGCTATGTCACACAGTCACATGGCGAATCAGTGGTAGGGCTGGATATCCTCAGCCCAGGGGTCCTGACTCTAACCAGGGTAAACTTGCAACATCGTTTAAGAACTCTTCCTAGTTTTGTAGAATTTTGCAGCAAACATTTCCAACAGACCTCTGGTTTCTGGATTTCTGCAGTCTGCGGAGCTCTTGACTCCGTGGAAATAGAAATTGCCGAGACGGGAAATGTTTCATGTTTATTTCCCTTCAGGATATAACTACTGAACCAACACACACTTTATTCTTTTTCCCTGATGATCAGAACACACATTGCTATTATTTTTGAAGGATGAATATTTATGTACAGAATGAGAACCCAAAAAATCAGTATGTTGGTTCATCAATGTAAACCAGTTACTTTCCGTTTGTTCCTGAGAAAATAGATTTGATTTTCTTATTTGACGATGAATGTTTTTGGCAGGATGTTATCTTGGAGTTCATTTTATTACTCCAAGAGTAGTAAGAAAACAGCAGCTCTGTGCTTATCTGGCTGAACATGCCATCATGGGCTCTGTGGACTGTTTTCCAGATATATTTTGATATCAGTTTAGATGAAGTTTTTTGTGATTATTTCTGGAATTATGGATAGTTCATGAGGTTCTTGTTTATCTTAGGCAAACTATACAGCAGGAGAAACAGACAGAGGGTTTAATACACATATTTAAGGGGAGAAGAGAGATGTATTTGCAAACGCAAGTTAGATCTTGTTTGACATTCCATCAGTTAGTCACAGAATCCTGACGATCTTGTGGGAGATGTAGAGAACTGGAGGTCTTACTTGGAAAAGCTTGATAGCTTTTTTTTTTTTTTAAGCGATTATACTGTAAACCAGTAACTTTCCTTTGGGTGAGGTTAGTCTCCCAAGTTAAAACATGTCTCTTGAGACTGAAATCTGGTTAGTTGCAAGCATTTCAGACTGACTTCATTTGGGGGGAGGAGGAGTGTGAAGAGCTGTGCCTGTTTGTCATGAGAAATCATGCTTTTAAAAACTATACATTTAACGACTTGTCATTTAACACATGTACATTTCCAAGTGCCATTATACACTCTGAGCCATGATGTGTGACACAGTCCTTCCGCCCAGAGCAAAGGGATTGGTTTGAGAACAGCTCGCAATGGCCTCAGCAATGGAAGACTGGATGGTTCAGGGTAAAGACAGATGGTGATTTTCACATCTGGATCACTGGGTCAGGTCCAGCTGAGGCTGGGAGTGAGTGACAATAATTATCTGTCTGAGGGCAGTTTGGTGGCCTCTGTGCTCTGAGTTCAGATAGCAGCAGACTGCCTGAGCAGAAATACCGAGGGATGGATGGCCGAGGAGACGGACTTGGCCGGGACTGGGTGAAAGGAGTAAATGTAGGGAGACTGAAATAGTAGTCTGTTCCCTGGACATGGTTCCCTCAGAGGTGTCTTGGAACACATGTGCAGGATGTTATCTGGAGGAGGCTTGCCAGGACCGGCTCTAGGCACCAGCAAAGCAAGCACGTGCTTGGGGCAGCACATTTGCAGGGGCGGCATTCTGGCCGTCTTTTTTTTTTTTTCGGAAAAATCCATCCACCAATGTACGGGGAAAAAAAATACATGAAGATCAAAAAAATCTCCAGTAACGGTTATTGATTAATTAAATCAGGAATCACGATTACTTCTGTGTACTGTGCCGCCCTATCGGCGCCATTCGCGCCAATTTCCGTGTCGCGTCGGTGCCAGTGGTTACTGAATTATTAAAAGACTATGCAAGTGTAAAAACCAGAAAAATTCAGTTCATATAAATTATTTTAATTTATGAGAAACTGGGACACTAACGTTTTTCATTACAGTGTATAGTTGAACCCAAATTGTTTGTAATTGTGATTTTGTTAAAATTAAATGAGTACACTAGTAGGAAATTGTTTTATTTCACTAAGTACAAATTCTCTGTTTTCATTTTTTTTTTTTAAACCGTCAAAAAAATCACAAGACAAAAAAAACACAACATTGCAAAGTGCAAACGTGTAAAAGCCAAAAAAGGGGGGGAGGCGGCCAAACATTTTTTTGCTGGGGGGGGGGGGGGCGGCAAAAAAACCTCGAGCCGGCCCTGAGACTTGCACAGCTTGTGCTGTTCCTATTGGATGGATGAACTCAGGCTTTGCAGTCCCACAGTAGACACTTTTTGGATCATTATATTAACCTAAAAGAGACCCTGTGCAATTGAACAAGGCCCTGAGGCTGGTAGGAGTTATTACAAATACTCTCTTGGCTGTTCATGGTCTTAGTACAGTTGACAAGAATATGTGAGAAGTTGCCATAAGAGAACACATGAAAAAGCCTATAGAATAATGGGTAAAAAATGTATAACTCTTTCCATTAAACATCACAGGGGGGAAACGGTGGGAAAATTCTGTAAAGATTCTTCATGAGCAAATCTCAGACGAATTCGGTGCTTTAATTCAATGGATGTGTCTCATGGCCACTTGGCTAGAGTGTTCAGCCATAGAGTGCGAAAGTCCTCAGCTTCTCCAAAGACTAGGTTCTACATGTAATAGATCAAGCTTCTCTCAGATCAAAATGAGAACAGGCTTTTTCATTTGTGAGATTTCCAGAGTGTTCTGACTGCATCTGAATAGGAAACACCAGAGGAGCAATGCTTGAGGTGGAGAATTGAGGTATTTCTGCTCTGATCACAGGTGACACCAAAAAATATGCTAAATGTTTAAAAAAAAAAAAAGTTCACATTTTTGGAGTTGTTTTTTTTTAACCTCAGAAAAAGGCTGGATTTTGGTCTGAGTTTTGGATGTAGGATTAGGTCAGTTATTGTTTTCCCCGGCGTGGTTCTGCTACACTTACATGATATTTAAGGCCATCGGATTTACCAAATAGAGGAGAACAAATTCCATCTTGTGCCATTGTGACACAGGCATGCCCTAACATGGCCAGGCAGGTATATTACACCTATGTCTGACCAGCTTCATGATACTTCACCAAAGTGGGGGAAAACTAAGAACTAGCTGGTCGCCGTGGTTGTTGTGAGAGGTTTGTACGGCAAATATTTTAAGAGCTACGTAAAATGTAGAATCCTGTGGTCCCAAACTGTTGGAGATGAAACGTCACCTGAGGTGGGGAGGGTCTCAGGTAAGTCAGTCAAGAGTGAGAATAATCAACATCTTTGGACCCAGCCCAGCTCGGTGTTTACAGTCTGGACCAGATGCAGACCTGAGCTTCTACAAAGACAAAAACCAAAAAACCAAAAAAACCTCCAACAAAAGGTTCTGAACAGGGGACCCTCAAGGGCTGAGCTGAAGTAAATGAACTGATTATGAAAAGAGACAAAAAGTCTGGGGCTGCATAGAAGGAGGAGAAGAAGAAAGGGCACAAGACGTTATTCGTTACGGAGGTGACATTCTGCCAGCGTGAGCATCCCATGAAAAGTGGATCCCACCTCTCTGGACTGGACCAGTGCTGTTAGGACTGACCACTGGGTGAAAAATACCTTATTAGACTGGAAGGGAACTGGTTAATAAGTACAGGCTCTCGACTGCATTTTATATTTTATGTAACACTGTAACCTGGTGGTTCCAGTCCTTTTACTTGCATCCATTTTGGATCTTTATCTTAAGCTGTGCTAAATAAACTTCTGTCTGGTTTTACAGTGGCCACGACCCAGTGCCTTGCGCTGAAGAGAGCACTGAACTGAGAGGAGGCTGGTGGACGGGGGTGCACTGCTTCCATGGAGGCAGCAGATCAGTGTACATTGAGGGTGTCCAGAAGATGAGGGACTGGGCACTCGAGTGTAACAAGGTGGCATGTGCTAATTGCTAGCCTGCAGTGGGAACTAGCGGGGCATGCAGAGCTGGGAGCAGAGCACGGGAGGATTTTCCCCTGTGGGCACAGATAAGGCTCTCTCATGCTGTGAGACGGTGATAGTGATTCACACTGGACACCTTGGTAACTGCAGAAGTGTCACAGACATCAGCTGTTAATGGAAATATTTGACAATGGAAATTCAGAACAGATGCCGAAAACCAGCTTTATAAGAAGGCAGGACCTGGCCCAGTACATACAAAACAAGCCGGAGTAAATCTGGCCAATTATCTTATTTTCACTCTGCATCAAAGCTGTGGACTGCGTTGATGCAAACTGCTAAAAGACGACATCACTTGTGTAAAATGAATTGTACAGCCTGCCCCTGAAAGGTGATTGCAACGTTAATCCACCCTCAGAAACCTAAATAGGGAAACTGGGTGGGTGTGTGCATGAGTGGGTGTGAAGGGGTGAATGGAGGGATATGAGTGTGCATGTGTAAAGTGAGAAATAGGCCCTATTTGCAACAATGCTATCATCTTATGGGCGGGTGTGTTAGTGACTCTGTGGGGTGTAAGTACCAAGTAATTCAGGTGCTGATTGTGGTATTCAAGACATCCCATGCAGGGGAATGTTTGCTTGCTCCAGAGTGGAGACCTCATCAAGGATTCATTTACAGAGTCTGGCAGTACCAATTTGTACAGACAGAGGGCACTCTAATGACTCTTATGAGTATCTCGAACAAACTTTGCCACTGTGTCCCTCAGTAAATTGCAACTTTTACCAGATAAAATTCCAACCCTTCCCAGAGCGTCAGTCTCGTAACTTTCTACATTTGCCTTGGAGGAAATGCCACTATTCCCCCAAAGCAAACAGCACTTTGTAACTGAAAAGCAGCCTTAAGTCCATGAAAAATCTGAGAGAGGAACAAAAAATGGCTGTGAGACGAGTTGCTCCATGGTTTAACCAGTGGTTCTGGTGGGGCAGGCGTGGGGAGTTTTCTCCAGCCCCTTGATATTTTTATATTTAGGAGTATTACTTTCTTTTTCAGTGTGATCCCACAAACAGAGCCAGTGCATCCAACTTCTCCCTGATTCTGTGGGTTTCCTGTCCCATGGATGCATGTATGCATCTCCTAACAGAGTCAGAGAAAGAGGAGATCTCATTTAAGAGAAGGATCCTTTGTCCTGTTCTGGTGTGAAATATTGTGCAACTCTCCTCTTTCTCATCTCTGTGAAATCAACAGGAGTTTGCCACTGACTTCAGGAGCAGGGTCTATTGATATATCTGCTGACAGAGCCCCTAGCTGCATAGTTTCTGAGCACCTGAGGGCTGTGATGAGGTTTGGTTGGCGACATCTGAGCCATAAAGCCCATTTGGTGGTCTGGATTGGCAGAAGTAACAGTTGTATACTGCCCTGATTTCCTGGTCCTTATTCTTTGGACAGTCAGACCTAGATTTCTCCAGTTTGCAGCTCTAACCCATTCGGAATCATTTAGGTTTTAGTGTATGTTTCTGGGAGATAACAGAGGGGGCTGCTTTTCAGACAATCAGTGGGAGATGATTTCTCCTGCTAAACTCAATTACATGACCGGAAAGCTTTGTATGAGCGCGGGGTGGATAAAGAATTTCAGTTTGTCGTTAAGTCCAAGATTTTCAACAGGGACCAGTGATTTTGAGTCCTCACGTTGAGACATCTTAAAGGGCCTGATTTCCAGAAAGTGCCACGCAAGCATCCCCCTCTGAAAATCAGGTCCCTTTAACTCAGGCATCCACAATCAGTAGTCACTTTGAAAATAATATGTGGGGTGAAAGTTGAATCAGGAGGCAAACTGGTGTCTGTGGTGTCCTTCAATGGGAGTTAGTCCAAAAACTGAGAAGTGAAATGTCACTCTGGGGCCTGGAAGTGGGCATCACTGACATAATAGGGTCATGACAGGCCAAGAGCGAGGTTAATTACTGAAGAGGGAGAATGTGTGTGCGCGTGTGTCCATCTCTGTGTGTTCTTCTGGGTTAACAAGCAGCATCAGACCCACAGTTTCACAAGCTCAAAAGTGCCCCTAAGCAAGACACACAGTAATTTCTGTTAGCAAATGATTATTAAATGTCATGTTTAACAAAGGGACCTCGTCTAGCGGCTGATCCATTGAGGGGATGACTGAACTATAGCTATCAGCTAGAGGAGTCCTTAGAACAAGTGGTAGACATGGTGCTGGAGGTCCTCAGTTCAATCCCCAAAGATGATTCACGACGGTGCCCGCTGCGGACAAACCTCCAGCAAACCCCACCTTTGTTTCACTGCTATGATGAGGCCTTGCCATTGGCCAGCAATTGCATCTTTGTGCAGAAAGTCCCACCTACCAATCTGGGTCGTTTTGTCCAATATATTTGATTCGGTCGGCCTTATGGAACTGAATGCNCCCCCCCTCCCCCCCCCCCCCCCCCCCCCGGTGCCATGGAGGGCAGACAGGACATGGTGCAGGATGCCTAGGAAAGGCACCAGTAGACGCAGCACTTTGAAAGGTCAGGCAATAGGTGCCCAAAGGCCAAGTGGCTGGGAAACTGGTGCTTAGAAGTCCGCCTCCCCCTGGTGCTTAGAAGTCCCAGAGCTGTCCATGCAATATATCCTTACTCGGTGCATTCCCCCACAGGGAAATGCATTCTGTCCCACTTTGGAACAGTGGTGACCTTTGCTCAAGCCTACCCTTGACTTCGTTATTGGGCTGGCTGCCAAGGTTTCCCTGGGCTGAGCCCAGAAGCTGTGTTTTGCAGCATGTATGTACATGTACACACGTCGCTGTCTGGTTCTGGGCATGCTGCAATTACCAGGAGATAGAGACTTTTCAAAGTTATTTTCTCCTAAATTTCTTACAGCTCCGGAGTGGTCTTTGTTGCTTTGGGGGCAGCGGAATCATGTTGTGGGTTTCACCCACAGGTTGTTCCAAAGGGACTGGAGACAGAGTTTGATGATTCTTGATGGGCTGCTGCGATCCCTCAGTATCATCTGCATGGGCTACGGCTGGGCTTTTGGCATTAAATGCTGTCAGTGGTGTTAGACTAACTGGGGGGAGCACAATCAGCCTGTGATGTGATGGCAAGCGGAGGTAAGAGACACATGAGGAAGAGTTTGTCTAATCGGTGTCACTTTCCTGATGGGAAGAATTGGGAACAGCTAGAAAAAAATGAGGAAAGTTAAATAAATCTGGGAGGGGAAATGAAGAAGGAAAAGTGCACGAAGGAGGAGTAAAGCTGGAAAGGAAAGGAGGGAATGGAAGAAGAAATAAGGTGTATTCCAGTAGTTTGGATAATGATATGAACTAAACATGATCCACAATTGCTAACCAAGCAGATGTGACAGGTGAGATACGTGTAACTAACAGGCTGGCCCCACAGTAGCTTATTTGTTGATGTGTCCATGTTCAGCATAACCCAGCACAGCTAGTTTACGGACAGGAATCAAGCCCAGGAGTCCTGACTCCAGCCCTGTACCCTGGTCACCAGACCATCCTACTTCCCTCTGTTATCACTTCGATATGTCTCCACAGTGCATCTGCATAGATAGCAGATTGCCACAGCACGGCCTTGCTTCCCAGAGCTGATAACAATCAATCCACTTGGTGGGTCATAGCTTGAAGGCAGCTCTTTGCAGCAGAGTGGATCTTTTTAAAACCCTGTGCTGGCTCCGTGTGATACCATTGCTAACGGAGTGCAGCGTGTGCATGGAGACTAGAGCCATGGGCTCCGCACTCACATTCCAGCCACCAGTCTAATTCATTCAAGGTGACTCTTCTGGAGCGAAGTGGGGAGCAGGGAGCGTTTTACTCCAAACATGTGAGCGTTTTGTTCCTGAGTACTGGGCATGCATGTGTTTTAAGGACTCTCCTCTCTCTTCCAGCCTGGCTCCGTCTCCTGATGGAGTCTGCACAATCCTGCACTTGTGGCATCTCACTGCTTTGCTATGGGAATAGTCACATACGCACAGGCATCACGGTGGGATCCGATGGGAGGGTAGATGGGTAGTGACTGGGGGGTGGAAGCCCCTGTGTTTACACACAGGCATCTCAGGTAATGAACAAACCCTGGGAAGAAAGATAATCAGAAAGGCTGGAAGGTAAATTCAAGACTTCAGCATCAGTCTCTCTTCAGAACTGATTATTTTGTTTTCAGTTTACTAATAGATCTTCCTTCCTTCCTTCCTTCCTTCCTTCCTTCTATGAAATAGTGTAAAGTCTGGCTACCGCTGAGCTTCTGGGATGGGGCTTCTCTACAGCTAAGGTGGCCCCAACCTACAAAAAAGATCCAGAGTTCAAACCCCACAAAACTTAGGGTGACTGGAATCTGGGGGTTTGGTTCAGCTCTTTAGAAAGATAGGAGCCATTTGCAAAGTTTGGTTCCTGGCCTGGGTTCCTGTGTGAAGTTTGGGAGAGTTTGGCTCAGGGTTGGGGGTTGGTTTAGTCCCACATGAACTGAAAGTACTGAGATTTGAAATGGAAGTGAATGAGCCCTTACAGAAAGGTCCCTGATGGAACCAACGGGAATCTATAGAAATCCCTCTGAACATCTCCAGAACATAACAGAGGATGAGAGCCTTTCCATCACACTTGTTCAGGCATCCTATGGAGTTCTGTAGTATTGGTGTATTCTGTAGGGTGAGCTCTAAGACCATTATCATTTTCTGGTCAATAGGCCAGGGGTCGGCAACCTTTCAGAAGTGGTGTGCTGAGTCTTCATTTATTCACTCTGATTTAAGGTTTTGCGTGCCAGTAATACATTTTAACGTTTTTAGAAGGTCTCTTTCTATAAGTCTGTAATATATAACTAAACTATTGTTGTATGTAAAGTAAATAAGGTTTTTAAAATGTTTAAGAAGCTTCATTTAAAACTAAATTAAAATGCAGAGCCCCCCAGACCGGTGGCCAGGACCCGGGCAGTGTGAGTGCCACTGAAAATCAGCTCGCATGCCGCCTTTGGCATGTGTGCCATAGGTTGCCTACCCCAGCAATAGGCCATTCCCATAAGGGGGGTAGCAGAAAACAGCAAATATACATCTCTTCCTAGCTACGTGGTGATTTCCCTTCTAGCGAAAGAGGTGGTTTTACACTGTTAAGTGCACTGGCAATCCAGGAATCTTGGCACCTGGCTGCCTCCATTATGGATGAAGCTGACAAAAGGGGGTGATGTCAATGTGTCAGGTTTTATCCCTTTCACAAGTGGTGACCTGTTTTAAAAACAAACCAACCCAGAGGAGGTATTTCAGCTAACGTTTCAGTGTGCTGGCCCTTTAAGGAGGCTGTAACAGGACACCTGAAGTCCTGGAGAAGTGTAGCTGAGATTTCATTGTCTAAACTAGCTGGTGTTTTCTTTTTTCCCCCCTCCTCCCCTTTTCCCTTCCTCCAGTCCCAGTTTAATTTGCTGAACAGCAGCATGGATCAGAGCATCGGCAGCAGAGCAGCTTCCACCAGCCCTTACAACTCTGAGCACCCCTCCAATGTCCCAACGCATTCTCCCTACTCGCAGCCCAGCTCTACCTTTGATGCCATGTCCCCAGCTCCTGTCATCCCCTCCAACGCTGACTACCCCGGGCCCCACCACTTTGAGGTGACTTTCCAGCAATCCAGCACAGCCAAGTCTGCCACTTGGACAGTAAGTTGCATGAGTTCTTCTTGACTTCAGTAGAGAGATGCATGTGTGTCTATAGAAATGTCTGCAATGAATCTGCATCGAACCCTTTCCTGTCTCTATCATTTCGCAGAAGGATACACAGTGCATGTTTGTATGCCGCGGATGTTGCAATGTCAGCTGCAAAATGTATGGTTGTTCCATAGTCAACAGAGGGTATTTTGGTTGCCACCTTTAGAGGCAGCAAATATAACTCAAGCCTGACAAGCAAAACTTTGGGAAATAGCGGGGTTTGTTTTCAGGATTTATTTCCAGGCACTGTAGAACCCTAGATTTTTCATATTTTTTTATTTCTGTTGATTTGTAATAGCAAATGAATCACTCAAGCTCTAGGA
Source organism: Platysternon megacephalum (assembly GCA_003942145.1). Taxonomy (NCBI): domain Eukaryota; kingdom Metazoa; phylum Chordata; order Testudines; family Platysternidae; genus Platysternon; species Platysternon megacephalum. The sequence goes on along the minus strand of QXTE01000014.1, from coordinate 3,541,211 downwards.
GCCCTGATGAGACTTAAACTTGCAGCCACAAAAATATCATTCAGCAACGTCACACAATAAGAAAAATGAACAGGGCAGCCAGTAGATAACACAGTTGCATAGACCCGTCCCTACAAGTACCCCAAAAGCCAGCCACTCAGTCCTGTCAAAGAGATGGCTTTCACAGCATGTCTTGAGGTCAGTGAAAAGTGTCATCTCAGCAGAGCAAGGGACAGGGAAATTACTGAGAGAAGAAAGGGTGCTGCTTTTCTCATCAGCGGTTAGGTCCTAAATTCATATCATAGGGGGTTTTGCATAAGCATGACCATAAAGAAAAAAAATTATTTACACTTACTTATTTTTAAAACATTTCTGTCCTAGACATTTCTCTGGAAACAAAGTATTCACAAAAAAACTCCCAGTGCAACTAAAGCACCCACTCAGATCCCACCCACCAAGAAACACCTGGGAAAATAGATGCATTTTATAGACAGAATTCCTTTCCCTGGGGGAATGCCTGCCAGGGTATAAAGACTGAGGTGAGACAGCTGACACAGAAAGGGAGCAAAGGGGTTTCCTGTAGGGTTATGTTTTGACCGTGCTACCAAACCAGCACAGCAGATCATGAGCAACGTGTATCAGCCCTACGTGTGATAATGACTTATTTTTGGAAGCTGATGTGTTTAATTACTGTAAAAGGCCTTTTAATGATGGACAAAAAGTTATCTTCCGGCTGCTTAATGTATGGGCTAAGAGCGTTGAAACCCCAAATAGCTGCAGCTCCTATTCTGTTCCTGTCAGTCCAATACGTGCCACCCTTCTAGCTGCTGCGTGTGGGAATGGAAAGTGCACACGGAATATTGCCTAGCGGGAGTGTGGCAGGGAAGGGGTTAAAAGGGTGATTTATAACAGCTGTCTCCCAGCAGTTTGTTTTGTAATTCTAGACAGCCAAGCTGCCCCATGACAATGAATAGGGAGAGCAGTGAGGGGTCACCTCCACGGGGCTCCCAGGTGAGCAGGCAAGGGAGATGAACCGGACTGCTGAATTCTAAGCATGCCCAGCACAGCGCTGAGTAAGGAACTCCTATCCTAGTGCCCATGGCACTGGCAGCCCTCAGCACACAACGAGCTCTCGTCGGAATGATCTCCCGGCAATTCTACGCCAAAATATATGGATCCTGGTATCGGCAAAGAATAAGGAGCCATTGTGGTGTAAAATAAAGCAAACGCAAGGTAAATCTGTACGGCGTTGCACTGACCACTCAGTCTTCAGCAGCTGCTCTAAGACAGCAACAGAGCTTCTAAAGCAGGGGTCGGCAACCTTTCAGAAGTGGTGTGCCGAGTCTCCATTTATTTGCTCTAATTTATGGTTTCGCGTGCCAGTAACACATTTTAACGTTTTTAGAAGGTCTTTTTCTATAAGTCTATAATATATAACTAAACTATTGTTGTATGTAAAGTAAATAAGGTTTTTAAAATGTTTAAGAAGCTTCATTTAAAATTAAATTAAAATGCAGAGCCCCCCGGACCGGTGGCCAGGACCTGGGCAGTGTGAGTGCCACTGAAAATCAGCCCGCGTGCCTCCTTCGGCACCCGTGCCATAGGTTGCCTCCCCCTGCTCTAAAGCAAACCAAAAATAAATCTGGTTTTCAAGGGATCATCGCTTACTTCGTGGCTTGGCGTAAAGGGCCAGATGCTCTGGTGTAAATAGCACCGCTCCACTGAGCTGAGGAGCCGGCCCAAACATTTGATGGGGAATCTGTACTTGGCCAGCGTTCTAGTGAAGAGGACAGGGTGTCTGGATGGCAGTGTATCCCCTGCCCCTCTCTGGGTCTGTGAAGTGTAGATTAACAACGGGGTATCTCTCTGGGTTAGGTCTGGGATTAACATTAGGCCTTGAGGGTAAGAAACAACCCTAGCCTGTTCGTCTTCCCTTGGGGGCAAAGCTTCCTCAGTGAAATGTGAAGGTCAGTAGGAATTGCCCAGCTAGCGGAGGGACTCAGGACTGTGATAGGAGCCAGATAAGAACCTAGGTAAATCGGTAGGGCCAGATTTGGATGAAAGATGGAATTTTCTGCCCAAACCCTGGTTCTTTGATGGGGCTGTTCAAAAGGAAGGGATGCCAAATGGAAAACAAACGTAGGCTACTGTGATGGGTCTCATCTCTGAGATTCCTCCCTCCTTGGGCACTCCCGTGAGCTGAGAGCCACCACATGGATGTGGGGTAGCATGGTGGTCATCAAACGTGGTTTGGTCAGATACAAAAGCCAGGGCTGCTTTAATTGTGAGGCCTGCAGTTTGACATCCCATCCCCTGACAGTGCAGGTGAGATACTAATAATCTGCCTGGCGGCAAACAGCAAAGAAAATAAACGCAGCATTTCCCAGGGGGATTCAGTAGCCTACTTGGTCTGGTATTTCCCACCAGTGATGCAAGCGGAGTGTATCAGCTACAAACTCTTGAAAGACAATGAAAAGCCAGAGACGGTGCAGCCTGTGGTAGCCAGCTGGATTCACTGGGACAGGGACAGATCCCGGATATCAGAGAATGCCCTCCTGGATTCTTACAATACTCCTGACATTAATACACACAGACACAGAGCTGTGGACAGGAGCTGTTCAGTACATGTGAATCAAGGGAAAACACCTGCTGAAGGAGCACCCACTGATCCCACAGTTGAATGAACCATTAGGAAAATGCCCTTTTCCTGCTCTCAAATGCTCACTGATCATAGGATTTGTGCCTGGAATACACACACTGTGTATATACCCAATGCCACATCATTCCCAAAATAGCAGCAGCTAGGGTGACCAGATGTCCCAATTTTATAGGGACTGTCCTGATTTTGGGGTCTTTTTCTTATATAGGTTCCTATTACCCCCCACCCCCTGTCCCGATTTTTCACACTTGCTGTCTGGTCACACTAGTAGCAGCAACAGTTAAGGATAGAGCAGCACAGAAACAAGTGCTTTGGGCTCGTCCCATATGGCGCGCAGCCACTGACTGCATCACATCCCTCGTTCTGTTTCAGTGCCATTGTTCTATCGATATCAGCTTTGTTGCTGACTGTTGCGTCCCAGGTTAGTGGAAGCTCTGTTTCTGGGACTGGTGATCGTGGTCTCTGTCACTAGAGATCCGGGCACGCTCAGCGTCATTGATGATGTCTCCACTGCATGGGCATCCACACAGCACTGATTATACTACCAAAGTCCTCTGCCATCATGCACTGGGCTCCACATAAAAGCGAGGGTGGATTCTTTTGCAGGATATTCAGTTCTACAGTTATTACCGAGCCCCGCTCAAGAAGCTGGGATCTTCCCAGGACATTGCACTAACGCAGGACAAATGATGGAAATCAGGATAGTCTTATCTCACGGGAAGCACAGTGGAGCCTGCTTTGCATTTCATTCAGATTCCGTAGAATTCCGCTTAGACTGAAGTAGAATGAAAGGCCCAGACGGTTTCAGCATAGCACACTGTGTTGGCTGTAACCCTGGTTTACTGTATCCTTACACTTGGAATGAAGCTGATCTGTGCCGGGGGGAAATGACTAACATGAGAGGCTAGTTTCCATGTTTGGAACCCCAAATTATCATCCCCAGCCATGCATTCAAGTGCCCAAATCAGCTTTAACACCTGAACGAGGCATGTAAGCCCACATGGCTCAAATACACATTTGAAAATTAGCCTCCAGGAAGTTGTAGGCACTTCGATACCACAGTGAAAGAATGAATATGTGGAATGAATGTGTGAGAGAGATAAAATCGGATTCTGATCTCATATACTCCACTCTAAGTCAATTTGGAGTAACTCCACTAAAGTCTGTATAGTTACAACGTGTAAAACCTGTGCGAGATCAGAATCAGGCCTATCATTTCCCTGTATTTTGGACAGTGAAAATTGTGGCAGATGCTTGGTTCCAAACATCAGCTGTGTTGCTGGAGGGAGCATAAGTTCCCATGTGACTCTGAAGTGACCATTGTAACGCCTTCTCTTTTAACAAATACTGGTCATGCTGGATTGGCAGCGAAACTCATCCCAGATTGCACCATTGTCTGATTGACAAAGTGTCTGAACTTTGTAATTTTGTATTTTCTGTTAAAAGAAAGAGATTATTTTCCAGGTCTGTTTTCTCTCCACTAGACTGCATGCTTTATTTCCCCACTGGATACAAGACTGGAGAATGAGTATTTGTACAAAGAAAATTATTACAATTGAATCAAGTGATCACAGTCTAATTTCACTTGCTATATGCAAACAGCAGATAGTCTCGACCAAAGAAGTACTAATCAGCCGTTAGGAAATGCAGACAATTGATAAGGGAAGCTAAAGGTATCAATGAAATCTCTATGGCCAGTGGGGTTGAGGACAGTATGAAAGATTTCTTTAAATATATCAGGAAAAAATGAAATCCTAGTACTGCTATAATTCTGATACTAAACAAAGATGGCAAAATTATTAATCATGATGCAGAAAGTAGTAGTCAACAAATATTTCTGTTCTGTATTCAGAAAGAAGCAAGATGTTTTCATATCTTATAGAGATAAAGAAATGTTTTCTATTCCATCAGTACTAGGAAGGTTTGTAAACAACAACTATTAAAGTTAAACATTTTAAAATCAACAGGACTATATAAATTGCTCCCATGAGCATTAAAAGAATTGGCCAAAGAGCTCTCTGAACCACTAGTGTTAATTTTTAATAAATCTTGGAGCATTGGACTGGAGAGAAAAAAGAAAAAGCCAGTGGATGATCAAAGACCCTCTTGGCCAGTTAGCCTGACAATGATCCAAGGCATAATCATGGGTAGGCTGATATGGGGATACAATCAGTAAAGAATTAAAAGGGGCTAGCATAATGAATACCAGTCAATATGGATGTATGGAAAATAGGTCTTGTCAATAGGTCTTTGATGTTGTGTTTTGATGAGAACACAAGTTTGGTTGATAAAGGTAACTGTGTTGACATCATAAACTTAAACTTCTGTACGGGATTTGTCTGAGAGCATCTCTACACAGAGGAATAGTGCACGGCAAGCCTGGGTTTAAATCTGCAGTGACCAGCTTGCCCCGCACTAAGTGGCCATGTGGATCCTGGTACCACACACCAAAAGTTGCATTGTGTGCTCTGACATACTGCTATTTCAAGTACTTGCATGGGAGAAGATTTCTGGGGCTCTTTAGTCTAGAATTAAAAAGCATAATGCGATCCAATGCTTGGAAGCTGAAGCTAGACAAATTCAGACTAGAAATAAGGTGCAAATCTTTAACAGTGAGAATAACTAACCGTAAGAACAACTTACCCACAGTTGTGTTTCGCCAACACTTGAAGCATCTCAATTAAGGCTGGATCTCTTTCTAAAGAGAAGCTCTAGCGCAAGCATAAATTATGGGCTCAGCACAGGAATTACTGGCAAGGTTCCCTGGCCTGTGCTGTGAGGGAGGTCAGACAAAATCCTAATTCAGCCCTTAAAATCTGTGAATTTATGAATCTATGAAAGGGAATAACGGAGAAAGGGACCAAGGCTTCAGTTGCAAATTGAGGGCTTATGTGGGTCAGAAAATGTTTCTTTAGGGCTTCTCCATGGGAATCTCCTGCAGAAGATGTGTGTGACTCGGGAGTGCGCTGACCATCAGACCAAACCTGTCTCTCAGCAAAGCGTTAGTGGTTTCTGTCTCTTAGCACAATCCTTTTGAAATAAAGCCGTTGTTGTATTTTATGCAAAACCTTGGAGCCAGGTTCTTTTTTCTAACAATCTCTTTGTCAGCGGCGGGCCATGAGGTGGGACAGACCCTGAAAATGAGATTTTTTCTGTGCCTTGGAAGGCCTCTCTGGTGGCTTGTTTCCTGGGGTGGGAGGAAGGGAGTGGATCTCTAGCAGTACAAGACAGGGCATGCAGGGCGCCTACCTGCTTGTTGGAAGCTGTCAGGACTCTCCGTTGCCTGGAGCTGCCTGTACATGCTAGAGCTGGGAGCCGATCTCGGCTGTTTTCTCACATTCAGCCCCCTTGCCACGCCAGCCAGCTGGTAACTGATAGATAATTAGTATTTTTCTCAAGTACAATTTCAGACTGGCTGCTGCTTCCCTCCCCTCTAAAAACATTATCGTCCTCACCAAAGCCAGCAGAACCGTTAATAGGGTCTTTGGCCTCCCGCGGCCTCACTGAAAAAGAGCCCTAGGAATCAAGCTACCCTCCTCCTTCAGATCAGAACTTGTCCCTGCATTCCCTGATGACCCAGAACAGATGAAGGGTCCATCCAGTCCAGCATTGTGGGCCTGATTCTCCATTGCCTGGTCTTGCTAATGGTTTACACTAGCACTTTGCACTCTCTTCGTTCAGGTGTATATGACTGCACGAGGGAATCAGACCCCAGCTCTGGCACAGAAGGTGTAACTCTCCATCATGGTCCTGGTGAGGATGTTGTTACTGGAGGAAGGAGACAATGTTCACCCCAGACCTCAGCTGCTGACCAAGCTGGCAGTCTGAAGCTAGAAACTGGATAGCCCTCAAAATGAAGTGGAGCAGTGCCGGACTGAAATCTTGACATAGGCCTGGGGTGGATTTAGTGCCCAGTTCACTTATATTGTTTCAGCCACAATCCAGGGAATGGAACCAAGCTACTAAGGGAGACTGTGACCATCTCCATGACTGGAGAGATTCAAGGCTGGAACTAGATATCAGCCTGTCAGGGATATGAATATTTCTGGACCAGGTGACCCAAGCCAAACCAGGTCCAACCCCAGAGCTAAGTCAGTTAGATACTACAGTGATGGGCATGTTATAGGAGCCTAATTAGATTGATTCTCCAATTTCACAGCTTGATTACTTACTGCATAAATGTTAGGGCCAGGGGCTGGGATGGGGAGAGCAGGGAAGGGAGAGGATGACCGAAAAATTTTGGTGTCCCAAAAGTTGGTTGCGCCTGCTATAGTCATCATCTAAAATACCCTGTAAACAAACAATGGCAAAAATCTGTCTCCCTCTAGCAGCAGCAGCAGCAGTAGGAAATAACTAACACCTGGCACCGCTCCTTAACGATGTGGAACTCTCAACAGTCTGCGGAATGGCCCTTAATAAGGGCCGTGGCCGTGAGTCAGATCACACTCTGCCTCTGAGCTCTGAACACTTCAGCTTGTCTCCAAGCAGCTGAAAAGAAATCTGAGCAGGTGAAAGAGCTGGAATGGCAGAAATAGGGAAGCATCCGCAGCGGGGGGGGTCTGATCCAGAGTCCAAGTCCACTGAAGTCAATAGGAGTCTTTCCAGTGGCTCCAGCTGGGCATGGCTCACGCTCCGTAAGTCCCAGATACAGTGGGATTGCGGAGAAAGGCCCATGGCAGTGTTTGTGAGAGCTATTTTCCGCAGGCCCTGGGAAGACGCTGGAGCAGTCGGCTGTTCCAACATGACACTGGTATCAGTTGCATTATCTCAGAAGTTTATGGAACGCACTGATTGTGTGAGGCCTTTTGCTCTTTAGCATGAAGAGAGAATTCTCCCTCCTTGGTGCTACCAGCAGAGCCCAGTTAGGGCTGCTGTAAATTAGCAACACTGCATCAAATATTCCTGGGCCTTACCCCTGCATTCCTCTAAGGTCAGTGAGGCCCAGCTGATTTATGTCAGTGGAGGGCCTGGACCTTGTAATGTATGTGAATCATAGAATATCAGGGTTGGAAGGAACCTCAGAAGGTCATCTAGTTCAACCCCCTGCTCAAAGCAGGACCAGTCCCCAAACAGATTTTTGCCCCAGATTCCTAAATGGCCCCCTCAAGGATTGAACTCACAACTCTGGGTTTAGCAAGCCAATGCACAAACCAGTGAGCTATCCCCTCCTCTCCTGTGGTAACAACAGAAAGTCCCATGTGTTGAGAATCAGTCTCCTTCAGGAGCCATGAGCAGTGGTCACAGAAAGCATTCTTCCAGGCCTGATTTCCACGGCTCTGAGTATGCACCGAAATGCAGGAGCAATTTGCATGCTTAGCGAGGGGCACATTTTCCATGCACATTTTAGTGCTTGTGAAAATCTCTCCCTATGTTTCTGTCTCTGAACCAATGGAAAATAGACCTGAGCCTGGGGACTTGGGGAAGAGGGAGCTTGGCGCCAGACCTGGTAGCTACTAGCATCCAGTCTGAGTTCAATGAGCTGTGTGAGGAGTGGGAGGCTCTGATGCCGAGGTGTGCCCAGGCCTGAACCTCACACATCATTTTGAGAGGGGGTTTCTTGCCATTTTGAACACATTTGTAATGACAAATAAATAAAGGCACGTTTTGTGCTTGCCACGGGAAGCCGGTGCTGCCCTGCACTAAGGACAGACGCGCACTCCCCCCACCCCCCGTATAGCCAGAGGCCACTCAAGGCAACACTTGAGTATGCTGCCCCCCACCTCTCAGATTTTGCCCACCCACCTGTCGTGTCATGACAGAGGGGCAGTTGGGCCAAGTTTAAGTGAGTGACGTTGACACCTGGCTCCTGGGGGTCGCAGGTTTGGCCCTATCCGTGGTCATGACGGAAGGAATGGCCAGGCCAAATCTGCTGCCTTAGGCAGCTCCCAGAAATCTGCAACCTAAGAAGCTGCGTAGCTTGCTGATAACTATAACGGCTGCTGTATATGGTACTGATCCTGGGCCCAGAGTGACTCGACCGATTTCGCCGGTGTGAGCCATGGTCACCGTATCGCTCTTTTCACTGGCCTTTTCCCTCTCTAGCCCCGTCTGCTCCTCTTTTCACACTGTCCCCTGCATGGACCAGGAGCCCAATAATGCCCAAACCTCAGCCACACTTTCACACTCCCAGTGTTTGAGTGGGGCTGAAATTAGACAAAATTCCAGCCCAGATTGACTGGCTTTGTTACCCAGATCACAACAGCTGCAGCACGCTAACTGCCCCCTGCCTGGCTATCTTTCCAAAGAGCCCTTGGACTGCCTGGGCTGTGAAGGGTGAATTTCCTTCTCCTCCCGTCCTCTGGGCTGCCCCGGATGAAGTGCCCAGCTGCGGAGCTTGCACCAATGCAGCCTACACGGCACCTATTCTGTGCATAAAGAAAGGCCTTGACTCTCCCAGACTGTCAGTCGGGCACCTGTCACAACTAGCAGATTCACTTGGAAAGAGGAAAACGGAATGCTGGGCCCTTTACAGAATCACTACCAGGCACTGCTGGGGTTGCGGGAGGGAAGTCAGACAGCCCACCTGATTGTAGCAATCCTCGTTCAGCAGGGTTTGTTCTCTAAAGAGGGGCATGTTGATCTCATCTGGAAGGCTGTTTGCCTGCTGTATTTTCTCCTGCTACGTGGGGAGGATCAGGTTTTTTCCTCTTCTGTATTAGAGCAGATTAGTGACATTCTCATACCCTCCAATGGATTCTAGTGACGGATTCAGGGGCGGGAGCAATGTACCTGTGCATTGCCATTCTCAGCGGCTTGGAGAGAGGATGGTCTTGTGGTTAAGGGACTGGAGATCTGAGCCAGTTCCCAGCTCTGCCACAGACTCCCTGTGTGCCCTTGGGCATGCCACTTGTCTTTCTGGGTCTCAGTTCCCCATCTGTAGAATGGAGATAAAAATCACTTCTTTTCCTGCCATTTGTCTGTCTTGTCTATTTAAATTGTAAGCTCTTTGGGGCAGGGACTGTATCTTACTATGTGTTGACCCACATACTTAGGGGGCCTGTGGCAGGAAGCTGACATCTGCTATGCAAATGGTTGATTGCCTGCTCCCAATGTTTTACTTGCCAAGCAAAATCATCTTAAATCTTGTTTATTAACTAGGCTCCTTGGATTTACACCTTGTTCCAGTGATTGAAATGCAGGAATTTTCTGGGCCATTCGCTCACCTCTGTCTCTCTCCTATATCAGCCAATTCATTTAGGGCCTGACCCTGACTTCAAACGCAAACTTCAGATAGATTCCAGTGGTGTCAGACTGAGCCCTCTCTATTTACATGGCAGCCTGCAGCTGATCAGCCTCTCTCCCACACTCCAAATTCTGCAGCATTATCAAGCAGCAGAGAAGTTCAGGGACACCTGTTTACTGCTGAGGTTTGAAATCACCTGGAGAGTCAGGCAGGAAGATACAAAGGAAGCCGTCGGATGTCAGAAGCTGCAGAGGGGATGTCTCTGGCTCCAACAATGGGGAGCAGGGACACAGAGGAGGCCAACGTCGTATATGCAGAGGGAGAAGGAGGCTGGTATATTTATGCTCCAGTTATCATCATCTCGGTGTTAGGGATTTGCGGTTCTTGTTGCTGATAGGAAGACTGTACCTATAAACTGGGAATTTGGTGCAATTACAAAAAGAACAAAAAGCACATTGGACATCGTATACAAATTTACAAAATACAGCTCTGAGGAAAAGCCACTTAACCTCTCAAATCAGCAGCACAAGTCTGGTATGCATGGGCCTTTCCCTAATCCCAACTGTGCTACAGAGCAGAGCAAAACAGCACTCACAAGAGTCATCTCCCCCACTGGTGTAGAAAAAGGGTATTGGCCAACGTTTGCTCCATGCACAAAGTCTGCTATGCCCTGTAAAGCTTGAGATGTAGCATGACTCCTTTATGGTTCCTGAGTAGCCTGACCAAGTAAAGATAAATACATAGCCTGGAATTCAGTAATAACACGTATGTGTCCAGTATCGGATAATGCAAGAGCACTTGATCTCATGTTTAGAAACATAGGATGCACCGTCCTGGAGCAGAGCGTCAATCCATTAGCTCCAGTGGGGACCCATATCTGAGGCTATACTGGGGGGCAAACAAAATGAACCATAGTGCACCTGCCCCTTTGTGCAATGCCGTTAGGGGAATACTCCTTCCTGACCCCCTGGAGTGATCAGCGGATGTCCTGAAGCATGAGCTTGGATGCCTTTTTTTAAGCCTGCATAGGTGCAAATCCAGCCTTGTATAAAGTCAACCTATAGCATCTCCAGCAGCAAGTTCCACAGTTTGAATACATGCTGTGTGAAGAAGTGTTTCCTTTCATTGGTCCTAAATGCACCTGCCATTAATATGACTTAGTGTGTCACCACCAGGCAGATCTTGGGGGAAAGGTGTACCGGAGGGCTGGAGAACTGGTCTTGCTCAGCAAATAGCTCCGATCTCAATGCTTTGCTAGCCAGAATTTCATTTCAGAAGGGCTGCTCTGTACTCAGCCTGTAGATCTCTCCTGTGCACGAGGAACAAGGAAACTCCTTGTGAATGATTCTAAAGCGGGGGGGAAGCACTACCTGAACCCAGAAGTTTCATTCTTAACTAAAAGGACGTTTCACAATAATTCTCTCTATGGCTTTCAAGTGCCTTTCTGAATCCAAACTGGAAAATACGAAGTGCTCATGGAAACCACCATGCAATGGAGACGGGGGCACTTCCCAGCAATGCAGGGAATGCGCTGAAGCCCTGCTTGCCCACTCAGGCTCTTTCACCACCCTGGAGCCTCACAGCTTGGGAACAACAGGAAGGTAGTGTCGGTGCTGAGCTGATAGTGTCAGAATGCACCAAGGAGAGCTGGTCGGAGTTCCCGGCTCTGCCACAGACTCCCTGGGGACCTTGGAAAATCTCTCTGCACCTTAGTTTCCCCATCAGTAAAATGGGATAATAATAAATTAAATAATAATAATAATACTTCCTCCTCTCTCTATTTAGATTGTAAGGTCTTCAGGGCAAAGGCTGTCTGTGACAATGCACCTTGGGGCCCCAGTCTCTGTGCAGGGAGTGCTAGCTGCTAAAGATTAATTAGGATCCGACTCCAGGTCAGATTCTATTGCCCTGTGTTTTTGCACCAGCGTGTTCAGCTAGATTCCCCCAACCATATTTCTTCACTCTTTACCCCCACGAGTTCCCTGTCGCATCCCAAAGCAACTGCATTGCTGGGTTTTCTGCTTGCTTCTTAGTGGCACTTGGCCTCTGCGCAGACTTGGTCACGTGGTCAAAGTAGCCAGACAGAGAGCGAGTCAGACGTACTGGAAAGATTTGAAAAGAACTAAGTATGTGTGGCTCGGCCAAGCAATGAGTAAGAGAGGATGTGAGCCCAGTCGACAGGTATTTTAAAGGTGTAAATGTCAGGGAGGGAGGGAAATCAATTAGGGTGAACCATGGGACTGTAATTAGGGGTAATGGGAGGATAGTAAGCACAGAAAAATGCAGGCTGAAGAACAAGAAATCTATTCATTTGTGGTCCTGCTAATAGATCTGGGGCAGCAGGTGGGGGCAGCCTTGGGGAGTCTCTGGTAACAGCCCCAGTGAGAGCTGGGTTTGGTGGTCACAGGTCCTCCTGCAGATCCCTCAGGTGTGGAGTGAGCCCTTGGGCAGAGCAAAGCCCCCCCTCTGAGGGATGAGGTGAGCTGATCTCGGCATGGGGATCCTTGCGACGTCTCCCTGCTCACCTTGTGTTTGTTCGGAGCAGAGCCCTCTTCTGCGTGAGGAGATTTTGGCTAGGCAAACAACTGCAGTATACATAGAGGAGACCAGGGGTCCTGCCGCTTTGGGAAGAGCCCACAGGGGGCCTTTCAAAGCTAGGATGCCATGCACACCTTTGTGTCCCTGTGTCCATGAAGCCTTCCGGGTGAAGAGGCAATTTTATGACAATCTGTTTATTGCGAGAGCTACGTTCCATTAGAGTTAAAGGTGGGGCTAGCAATGCCCACAGCTGGGTGGAACCTGTACCCACTGTATAGCTGCAGCCCGGGGAGATTTTGGGAAGACGTATGATCCTCAGGAGTCCTGGATTCTACTCCCGGCTCTGCTGGGTGGCCTCGGGGCAAGTCACTGCCCTTCTTTATGCCTCGGTTTCCCCATTCCATAAAATGGGGATAACGCTACTGACCTCCTTTTGTACAGAGCTCTGAGCCTATGGAGGAAAACACTGTATAGGAGCTAGGTACTGTTACATCCCCTTTATATTCCCAACCTTTTACTGTCCTGCTCGNGAGTGAATAAATGAAGACTCGGCACCCCACTTCTGAAAGGTTGCCGACCCCTGGCATAGGAGCTAGGTACTGTTACATCCCCTTTATATTCCCAACCTTTTACTGTCCTGCTCTTTTAAACATTCACTTGCAGCCATCCTGTGATCACCACTGTCCAGAACCAAGCAGCTCAGTGTGAAAGACCTGAGATTGTTCTCTTCAACTTGATCATTAACGGCCACTAACTCCACTTCTTTTCTTCTGGAGGGATGAAGTGGATGGGAAGTGGGGTCAGACGGGACTGGGACTTTCTAGTTTTATAGACAGTCTGTGTAAGTCTTGTGTACATCTCCTGATACAGTTCACACGATGCCCTGGACATATCCACATCCTTGCTCACGCTAAAAGGGAAACAAAGTAACTTGTGATGGAATTTCCAGCTCGGTGAGAAATTATAAAGACCAATGATTAAAAAATGGTTATTAAAAAAATTAGAAAGAAAAAAGCCCTGCAGTCGGCATGTCTTCCAGGATCTGTTGTAACAGATTCGTCCGAGCCAGTTAACGGTATTTGCGGTTTGCAAGATCCTACATGTCTGAGTAAAATGACAGACACATTATTATCACCTCTCTGCTGTGATCTGTCCAAACCTGTCCTGGGATGCAGCTCCACAGCTGCTTGCTAGGGAGTACAAGGAAATTAGCAGCCCGAGGCAGCACTTTTCTTCTCTCTCTCCCTCTTGCCAGTCTAGTGGCTTTATTGGGATCCATTGACTGCAGTCCCGGACACGTCTTGAGAAGGACTAATGAGGAGACTGGAATGTAAGGAGGAGGAGGAGGTTGCAGGGGGAGATAGTGGGAAAAAAGTAATTGTTGGGCAAATCATTTCCTTCAAGAAAGAAAGAAGCAGCACTCGGATCCAATCCTCCTGAAGTTGGCAAGTCTAGACGCTTCTGTGTCAACAGCTGAAGATAAATAAGATTTTTATCAGTTCAGAATCTGTTGGGACACATCCGCCTAGCGGTTCTGCAGAACAGGGAGAACTGGGGGGAAGGGATGTTTCGATTAGGCCTTTTCACACAGAATATTTAGATTAGATTTTGATTTTAGGCTCTCAAAGCGCAATGGGAAAATGCTTCTCTTTTCTCCTGTCCCCGTCACAGGAAGCAGCGCCAGTAGATATAAGCAATGAAGTGGCTTCGTCCTTAGTGGGGTTTGGAATTCTGTTCCCCTGCTCAGGATGCAGGGCAGTAAATGGTAAAACTCGGTGCAGTTTGACACTGCAGACAAGCTCAGACTTCACTGGGTTTGCGTGGAGTATTCGAATGGGATTTCGACCATGTCTCTGTAAAACCCTTCCTTGGACCTAAGCTATAGATGATAAATATCAGCCTCGGGATGGATGTTATTAAAGAGACATCACAAGAGCAGATTACATCCCCAGTCACTGGTGCACAATGGCTGCTCTGTCCTGCCCCAGAAATGGCTGCATTTCAGAAGATAGGGGAAGTGACCTCTATCCCATGACACTCTGGGATTCTTGGGTGTGAAAGGCACTGGAAAAATGCATGGGATTAGCTCAGAGATGTGCTTGAATAGTGAAAGGCTGTCAGTGTTTCACTATTTTGACTCCTCCAATAAGTCCTACGACTCTGGAATTTACTTGGACTAAAGAAAGGAGGTTGCAGTAGCAGAGAAGAAACATCTAAGCAGGTTGAGGTCTGATTTTCATTGCAACAAATGAAAAAACTCTGGCATTAGAAATTGCATCAATAGGGCAAAAATTGAATTAAAAGATATTTCAGCTAGAACAGGCTCAGTTTACATCAGATTGGTGCTACTACCATTATTTGCTATTAATTATCACAGTAGCTCCTAGAAGCCCCAGCTAGGCTGAGGCCCTATTGTGCTCATTCCTATACAAACACAGCATAAGACAGTCTCTGCCTTTGTTCAGTGAGGGAAATTACATTAATAATAAAGCTAGTGGGAAGGAAGATGCTAAAGGTCTATAAATACCCAAAGGGTACAGTAGGGACCAAAAATAAAGAGAAGGAATAATACGGAGGTGACGGAACAGGGAACACATTTAAGATCTAGTCTCTATTAGAAATGGAATCCTAAGAGGGAGGTCTCTCTGGTGATAGATTAATCCACCTTGGGAAGTTAGAAAAGGAGTAGAACCTAGGAGTCCTGAGAGCTAGTCCCCTGATGAAGTCACTAGATATGCACGCTGAGTAAAGACAAACATCTACATTTAGTTTGACTATGTTCTACCTAGACCAGGGACAGCTCCTTTGGAAGAGGTCCAAGACTTTTTTCAAGATGCTTGTTCAACAGCTCCTTTCAGGAAGCCATTGTTGTCTTTCTTTCTTTCCTTCCAGTTCTCACCTGAATGGGAACAGCAATCTTTTACAAGAAAAAGCAGAGTCACAATTTCTCCAAACTGAGACAAGAACCTTGAAAATAGGAGATCAGACTAGATGATCACAATGGTCCCTTCTGGCTTTGGAATCTATGAATCTATGAAAACATAGTACAATCACTTGGACTGAAGATGTATCTGAGGATTATTGATATATATATGGAGTGCAAGCAATGCAACCAGGAGCAAATGTCACTTTGCACTATGGGACATTAGGTATTATGTGATGGTTGGGTTTGTCCTCTTACCTGTGAGTGAGTTACACAATAATTCATATCACATAATACAATGCAAAAAAAATCTATATTAAGGGGCCACGTATTTGAAAATATGTAGAACATGAGGGAATACAAATGAATAGCCAGAGTCTTTAATGGCTGTTGTCAAAAGTGTGCTCTGGAAAAAGGCAAGGTGGTGGCTCTGGGCTAGTAACTAGTGTAAGGCATTGGGACTTGGGAGTCCTGGGTTCTGACTTCAACTTTGCAACTGACTCGCTCTGAGCGAGAGCAAGTAACTTCACTAGTGTATGTCTTTGTAAAATAGGGCACAGATATCTTAACGAATGCTTGTTAAGTGCTTTGATATCTTAAAGGTGCTAATTACCATGGGTCCATTTTTTCAAAAGTCCAGAAGCCCAGGACTATGGACAGAAATGCAAGTGCAATAGATTATTAGCTCATGCAAATCACCACTGAGATGTCTAACTTTGGCATCTGAACCAGATATGAAATTTCATGTTCATTATGGTGAGTGCAAAATATTTTGAGCTTCTTCCTTTTGAAAATCAGGCTGTGTACGTGCAAAGTATAATTTATTTTTTAAAATAGAGGGTTCTGGTGCATAGCGGCCGTGAACAGGCTAATTCAGTAAGAAATATCTACTCTTTTCAAAGGAATAACTCTAAGAGGCAAGGAACCGGTCACTCCCACTAGAATCCTACTGAAGGCAAAGGGCATGCAAATGGGAGATGCATGAACTGAGTGGACATTGACTGGTAGGTGATAGGACATCTGTGCTAAAGAAAAGAGCCGTGTATTGTATGCAGTATTGAAATGGGATATAAAACAGACTACTGCTCTCTCTGAGTTATCAGCACACAGTCTCTTAAAAGAATAGCTTGTTATTGTTGAAGGATCTTTGAAGACAATCCTGGAGCTGTTAAGACATGATAAGGTTATCAGTGGAGGCATGTCTGTGTTCGGCTGCAGCTCTTTTGCCTGCAGGGCAATCGTTTTTGCTATTTAACAGAGATTTCTCCATGTCATAACATGGTATAATGAGAGCATGTGTTACCGAAGAACTTACCATAATGCACCTCTACTCTTCCAGAAAAATGTTATTTCCCAGGCATGTTGGGGACTGCCCGGGAATGTCTACATGAAAGGATCCTTTGACAGAAGTTGTCAGTATGTTAACACCTGGCCAGGAAGAACCCCCCAAATAACCCTGGTTTTGCCATGCTGCCTGCTGAAAATGAATGTATCAGATCACAATCCCACAGAGTATGGAGGTTACATGGGCGAAAGCAAAGGGGTCAGGCTTCTCTGTTCTGTGCTCACAAATTGCAGCTTTGTACGTGTTTCAGGAGAGACTATCTAAAGTAAGTGCAAAGCCTGCTTTAGATGCTAAATGGTATCACATCTCAGAAACTGACTTCAGTATGTCATCAAAATGTCGTCAGATCTGGCGCCTTTCATTAGCCTAAGAGCTGGGTATGTCACAAAGAGGGCATGTTCATAGTGTCACGCCGAGCTCTACTGCTTTTATAACAGGACGCTGACCTGTCCTAGGTGTGATCAGACAGTGGCACATCTGTGCGACTCAGACAGACCAGGAGAATCCTTACTGCTAAATTCACCCTCATGTCGAATATACAAATTGTTATCCCCCCGCCCTACCCCTTCTTCAAACACCTCTTCTATTTCCGGAGCTAGATCCTCTTTGTGTTTAAAACCCTCCATAGACATGATTCCAGCCAACGCTCTGGCTCTCTTCCCTGATACCTTCACTTACTCCCTGGCCCTTTGCACAATCTCACCCCTGCTGGTCAGAGAACCGTCTCCTCTGCAGCTCCTGCCATCTGGGACAGTGTTAAACCCTCTCTGCGTTGCTTCATGGCTCTCCGCTGAAAAGGTCCCTTTCATTCCTCGTTTCTCTCTCCTAACTTCTCTCCCCTTTGGCTAGTATTTCACTTGAAAGCTGCTTTATTTTGAGATGCAGTTGACAGGAGAGAAACCAAAGTGAAGTTGCACTGGTCTGTCAGTGGGGAATAGACGTTCATGGAATTTCCTCAGGCCTGGGTCCCACAGCAGAATTTCCTAGAAGAATGTATCCACACACATGCCCCCACAACACAAAGACCCACCTAAAAGGGAGCTTCTGAATGTAGCTGCTAATATTTACTGGAAGTCATATGTTATACAAATCCATCCGTCCACCCCTCATCTGGGTTGACCAGCAATCTTGATAGGAACTGATAAGTGCAGAGCTGTAGGGCAGCAGAGACCTTGAGACAGCTGCATTCTGTGTGCAGGCACGATAAAGATAACATGCCTTGAGACAGGAACAAAAATCACGTCCAATTCACGCTGCCTTTTTAGTGTACAAAACTCAAACCAAAGGGGGTGAGTTTGAGCCAGGTGTGTTTGCCAGAAAGGTCAGCTGCCAGCACTCAGCTTCAAATTCCAGGGGTTAGACCAGCTTTTGTTGGATGTGTCTGTGTGATGGTGGATCGTGTTCAATCACAGCTTACACTAACACAGCATGAAAGAGCTCCAAAATACGTGAAAAACTGCCGTAGAGAGCTGCTACCCCAGTGACCAGGGCCGGCGCAACCCATTAGGCGACCTAGGCGGTCGCCTAGGGCGCTGCTATTTTGGGGGCGCCGGCGCCGCGGCCGCCCGTTCAATTTTGGGGGCGGGACCTTCCGACACCACTGTTGGGGGCGGCATTTTGGGGGCGGGACCTTCCGCTGCCTAGGGCGCCGGAAGAGCTGGCGCCGCTACTGCCAGTGACATCCAGCCTGGTAGAGCAGCCCACGGCACATCACAGAACAATCAGAGAAAGGGCAATTTTCACTATAAACACTGAGCAAATCCTTACTCTGGGATCATAAATGTCCATACAGGGCAGACAGGATCTCAAAATGTCAGCTGTCCTCCAAAAGCCCCACCCCGTGCACAGTGAATGCATGGAACTCTGTTATCTGCACCGGAAGGATGAAGGGCTCATTCAGCCCTGCCACAATTCAAACCTCTATGGTTCCAGGGAGTCTAGCGATTGCAAACCTGATGCTCAGGCCACTCAGCTATCCTCTGTCTCAGACATATGGTGTCTCTATACGTTTTAATGTGTGTGACTGCAAATGCTTCACAGTACTTTGTATCACCACAAACATATCGACAGCCTCTGTATCAGCTAAGCATGCACGTGCACATGATTAACTCAGATCACGGAATAAGGAAAGCCAGTGATCTCTGATCCGCATTAATACAGATTGCTAAGTTAGCTACAATCATAGCATTTCCTGGGTGGTTAGCACCAGTTGCCCTTTGGTCCTCTGCCTTGGAAAGACAGGCTAGAATCACCTAGAAATGCACTGGCCATAGGGTCCTGTTCTTCAACTGACCGGAACCACAAAAACAGAATCGCCATCTTAAAACCCAAAGGTACTCGCAGCAATCCTCAGTGGATGTAGTGGCACCTGCCCGTGCACCCTGCAGCCCCGTCTCTTATAGGCATGAAACTGGCCTGGGAGTAAACTCCTGGGTGCACCAAGTGACTAGGGATAAAACTGACCTCAGTATAAGGAAAAAGTAAAGGCTGGCTGGAGGCGTGCCAGAGTCACGTGGCCAGTGCAATGGAACAAGAGCACCAGTGCTGCTAAAGCATTTCATTGCAGCCAAGGCAGCTTGTCTCCAGTCAGAACCCTCCGCTCTCATGTACACGCATTGCCCAGGAAGCTGCAGGACTCCTGCTGTCTCACAATTTGGCTTTTGCTCTGTGTGTTTGATGGCTCAGTACAAGCTTTACCAACCCTGCAGGCGACCTGTGCGGTGGTATCTTTTGGCACAAGGTGCACGTTGTCGGGGATAAGATACAGTGCTCTGAACAGGAGCATGCCCTGCCAGGCAGGAACTAGCGCTCGGCTTGCACTGTAGGTGTGTGCAGGAGAGGAGAGGTCTCAACAAACAAACAAAAACTCTTTCTTAGCTGCAAAGCCGCTTGGGGGGAGGTGGAATGGAAAAGGGACTCGTTGATTTCCTGACAGAGCGAGGGGAGCCACACGCTTCATTGAATGGAAGTTGCATCAGGGAAGCTCCCCCCTCCTCACTTCTCTCTCCTCCTTGGCTTTAAATGTTCCATAACATCCCATAGACTCACTCTTCTGTTGTGTATTTTGCTGTAGCTGTAGGAAAACTTGTGAGCTATGGGACCTCAACGTGGCTTTTTCATACCAAGTGGCAAAGCAATGGACTGTTTCACAAGCATTCTTCCATGCCCCACCGAGGCAGGACATGGGGCACTGAGACCCTATGCTTTGTGCTCCACCCCGAGTGGGAAAATCCCCTCATGCCAAGCCATGCAGGGGGCTGTATGTACGCCCGCACACATGATCAGGCCCAGGGGTGACCTCAGAGGCATGTCACGCATTCGCACGGTTTAGCAGTCTACAGAAAGCTGGGACGTGACTGCGACAGTACGAGTAGCCCAAATCACGTGACAGATCTTAATGAACCAAGCCTTGTAGCTGTCACCCCTGCGAGTTGGGTAACAATATTATCCCCACTGCTAAGGTGTGGAAACTGAGTCACAGAGAGGGGAGGTGACTTGCCCAAGGTCATGCAGCAAGTCAGTGGCAGAGCTGATAATGTTACCCAGCTGTCCCAAACCCCAGCCTCATTCTGTAGAAACTAGACCTCTCTGCAACTTTCCTTAGTGCAGATCAGTCATTGGCACCCCCTAGTCACTGAAGCAACCCCTGGCAGCTCAGCATCTGGGCGTTGCTTGGGGTGAGGAATACAGGTCTGTCGCATCTTAGGCGCATTTAACATGCACGATTTCAGCTTTACGCGGTCGGCAAAAACAAGAAAAAAAAAAGAGAAAAATAACAATTTAAATACTGTTTCTGTAGTGTGGGCGATTCTGCCCGCCATTACACTCAATGTAATTTTGACTATACGCGGTTTTCGCTTTAGGCGCTGACCGCGGAACGTAACCCCAGCGTAAGATGAGACAGACCTGTACATAACGGGCTTTGCTGACCACTCTGCCAAGGTGCCTCTGGGGACCCTCCATCTAGATGCATTTCCAGTGTACCAGTCATCAGAGTAACAAGGCTCCTAGTTCTGGGCCCTGCCTGTGGAGCTCCCTGCCCTTGGAAAGCTCCCTCCTGGCTTTTCAGAGTAGGCTGACGGCCTTTTCACCGCTTCCTCCTGCTGCCTCATTTACAGCTCTTTGCACTGTGCCCTATGCTGTCCCTACCCATATCTGGCTGCACCCCAGAACCAACACACATCCCCAGGGCAGGAAAGAAAACAGCCACCCGCTGATCTGGGGTGCAGCTATGCAAAGAGCGTCTCTCCCCACAGCAAGGCCTAATGACTGCACCAGCTCAGCCCCTAACCGTAAGGGGAAAGCTCTAGCCCTCAGATCACTCCTCTTATAAGCTCAGCTCCTGGAGCAATTCAGCCCAGCTGAGCCCACCCTGCTCTGGGAATTGCTGCACTGAGAGCAAGCACCTGTGGATGGTGTTAACCCCATCCCTGCCAGATTCCATGCTCAGTTTTTTATCCATTGGGGGATGTGGTACTTTATTTGGCAGTGATTACCATGTAAGTGCTTTTGTACTTGCACGGTAACTGCACAGGTCTGACTTGGTGGCGTACATGCTGTGGTAATTACATGCTCAGGGAGATTAGCTGGTAGGTCCTACACTAATTGCTGTGTAACCTGGCTCTCTGATTTAAGCATGGTGTATACCTGACCATGAAACTGGATTTACATGAGAAAGTGTGGTTAGTCCAAGGGACCTAGATATATTGGTGTGAGGTCTGGAGCAAGTCTCCGTGCCTCAGTTTCCCCTCTAGAAAATGTGGCTAATAGTACTTGCTCATGCTGGTCAATGGCTTTGCAATCCTCCTATGAAAAGCACCATCTAAATGCACAGTATCATTACAATACTAATTAGTGATTCTCCAATGGAAGCGAATAGCACGCCCATGAAACCTGTGCACTGGAAACACCAGGGTTTGCCTTTCTTAATGGCAGCCCCCAGCTAGGAGGAATTTGCTTCTCTTTCACATGATCAAGCACACCCTGTAAGAGCCTTGTGGAGAATATTTCAATGGTAAAAATAAAATTGTTTTCTAGATACAACCAACCACTCCGGGCACGTCTCAGACTGCCTGCGGGGCTATATCACCACTCTTTGTCTGACTGTCTCTCTCTCTCTCTTTCTCTCTCTCACAGTACATCTCTCTCGCAATTGACATTTTTTAGTACAGTGTCTTCAGTCTCCGCTACAGTAATATTTAGGTTAGATTGGCTGATCAGACTGGACCCTTCTGGCTATTCTCTGCTCTGGAGTCTGGTAGGAAGCCATAAAAAACTGAACACTAGTGGCATAACAAAGCACTACCCAGTTCTGACAGGCTCTAGTTACAGGGGAACTGGGGCACTAAGCTGTTTGGAAAATCATTCCCACAGTGCCCCAAAGTGGGCCCAAGTGTTCAGGTGTGTGTGACTTACATGGGTCCTGGATACTCTGGTAGTGTTGTGTAATGCACATGTATTAGGTTCTATGCAGCTACTTCCCACTCAGGCCAGAGATTGTGGCAGGACAATGCAGAATTACTTCAAAGAACAATCTGTGGAAATGCATTCACCACTGATGATGTACTACAGAAACCCCACGATGTGCACACAACAGCAGCTTGTCATGTAGCCTGACATGTGAGAAAGGCAATGTAAGGAAGAAGTGATATATTAAATCACTTCAAAGGAATACCTGTCTTTCTCAAGTGATGCCCTTTGCCAGCAGACAAAGAATCTTTACATTGGCACAATAACCTCAAAGTGGTTAGGACACAAAAGGCAATAATTGGCTCTTTAACAAGTAATTATTTCAATTTTCTGCTTTCCTGCCATGTTGGCACTTGGGTTGAAATACACAGACAGCAGAGAGTGGGAGGATCAGAAAAGCCAGAGGAAAATAAACGTCCATTTTCTTCACATGCTGTAGGGTGCAGGAGTGCTGAGCTTGAGCACTTTTAAACTTCTACTTGACAACAAGAGCATTTAGAGCTCAAAGTGTCCAGAAAAATAATGACCTTTTGGGTACCAAAGTGATGGAGAGTGCCAGGCCGCAGCAACTCCTCCTGAGAATATGCCAGCAAAAAAAATACATTTCTTATTTCCATGTGTACGTTGGGCAGTGGACATGCTGCAATACTTGGCTAATAGAGTTAGAAATGGGAAAGAACAGGCCTAGTAGAACAGAAGCCACAACACACATCAGCACAAGGCTGGTCCCTATTGTATTGCTTTGTGCAGCGCAGCTTTAAGTACCAAAGCAATGGGGCTTCCACAACGGTCCCTGGGGCTCTCTTCCTACATGGCTCTCGGCTACAAAGTGTTTAGTCAGACTTACTCTTAAACGTCCCTTTCAGAGAAAGGACAGCCTTGTGCGCTGGGTTCAGTTCCTAGCACGTGGTGCCTCTCCTCCTGTGTCCTTGTTTAGAGTGTAACCTCTTCCGGGCACGGCCTGCCTCTCCTGCCTCGGGGCCCTGATCTGGGGCCAGGCTTTCAGCTCTACTGTAACATAAGTGGAATCCCATGGCGGGGTGTGTGTGTGTGTGTGTCCCCACCACAGTGTAATTTCGTAGCCAAGATACAAATGTAGCTCTGTTAATCAGTCCTCACATGTCAGTCCCTGATCATCTTTGTTGCTTTCCTCTGAACTCTCTCCAAAGTGGCAATATCATTCTGGTACCGCGCTGCCTGGCGCTGAACGCTCTGTGTTGGGTGCAGATACAATTGGGCTGTGTAAATCCCGCAGGGGCGCTTGCCATCCCGATCCATTCTGCCGCGAGTTGGGTCAGTTTAGTTCCAGCTCCCTTTTGTTATAGGGAGGTCGGCTGCTCCTTGATGCCATTTAAGCACTGAATAGTAACCCTGGTTTTTCAGAACTGCTGCCAATAAGTCCCCTCAGATACTCCAATCTTGGTCATTTTCACATTGGAATAGCAAAAGGACGTGGGGGCAGGTTTTTCCTGGGGAATGGGGGCCCTGCTGGGGGCGGTTAAGCTGCTGCATATACACTGCTTACCCCTGTGACTTGCCCAAGCTCATGCAGTGAGAATCCAGGAGACCCTGTCCAAAGCCAACCATAACCATGTCATGGGGTTGTGCCTGTGATCCCTGGACCTCTCCCTTCCCTGCTGGTACAGCTGCAGGCTACAGAAAAGCTACCAGAAATACGCTGCAGAGTAAGTCCTTGTGTGTGGAGGTGCCTCCCTCTCGGGAGCTGGATTCTGAGCACGCCCCCATGCCAGTGCTAGTCAGGGCAGTGCANCAAAGCCAACCATAACCATGTCATGGGGTTGTGCCTGTGATCCCTGGACCTCTCCCTTCCCCGCTGGTACAGCTGCAGGCTACAGAAAAGCTACCAGAAATACGCTGCAGAGTTAGCCCTTGTGTGTGGAGGTGCCTCCCTCTCGGGAGCTGGATTCTGAGCACGCCCCCATGCCCGTGCTAGTCAGGGCAGTGCGAGGGATTGTGGGACGTGCTCAGTCTGGCCTACACTAACAGTTCCACTCATCTGAGGCCATCAGGGGTTCAGAAGCTGATTTTTGGCTCCCACCCTCCCGTAAGAACTCTTGGCCTCTGAGGCCAGGGCTCTATGCAGAATTCAGCCAGCCGGGTGGCAGCGCTGACGTGGCAAAGGAAAGCTAGGATCTGTGCCAGTAATACTCAGCCTGGCTGCAAGAAGGGCAACCGCTGGCTTCACCATCTAGACTAAGGGTCTGTACTGGGGCAGCTACACCCAGGAGTGAAATCGGGCTAATTCCAAGTGTAGAGACGGTCCAAGTGAAGCACAGACGTCCGATGCTGTAAAGTTAGCACCCCTACAGCAGCGCAGGCCAGAGGCTCTGGGAGTTCGTATCCTGAAAAGGGAGAGATTTAGTCTTCTGAAATCAAGAACTGATTTCCCCCCCACACACACACACCGCCGCTGCCAATGGTAGCAGAAGTGCAGCTTGTCTGGAGATTGGGGGCCTAAAACTCACTGAGTGCTGTAAGTCTCTTTGCCAGGTGACAGCTCTCCTTCTCAGAGCCACCGGGAAGTGAAGAGGGAATTGTGTCTTGAAGAGAAAATCTCTTTATGGGTTTGCCACTGTTTGTTTTATCTGGGTTTTTAAAAGTTTGTTGTGTATGTGTGTGTGTGTGGGGGGGTGATTGGTGTCCCCCCCCCCCCATTTGAAGGGGAGTTGATCGGACACTGTAAAGGGGGCTCTTCCCTCCATTCCTACCCTCTGCATCCAGTTCATCCCGACTTGTTGCAGCATGTCTGTGCAGGGAGCCAACTGGTGCAGAACAGCTCCTCTAGCTCCTGGTGAATTTTTGGGATCCCTGAGCAAACCTGCCTGTTCCAGCATGTTGGAATAAGCCTCCCTCCCCTCCCCCACCAAAAAAAAAATCCCCAAATCTTCGCTGAGGAGCGTCTCAGCCCAGGCTGATGAGGGTACGGCTCAGGGAGCTGATCAGGTATCCCTGCTGAGCTGTGTGCATAGGGGAGGGTCATACAGGCGCCTAGCAGATGCCAGGGATGGGAGGGGGGTGAGTTTTTGTCTCCTAACTGCCTAACCCAATGTGAATGCAAGCCATGGGTTTATCGTCTAGGAATGGCACATAAAACCTCCTGTCCCACGCGCCAGCACAGACCCCTGTGCAGCCAGGCTGCATTTAGAGAGGTGTGGGGGGGGCGGGGAGCGGAGGATTATTGGAAAAGAAAATGTTGTTGCTTTTCCCTCCGTGGAAGGGGCAGGGAGACATCAGCCAGTGGGCAGCTGTCTCTGCAGTCTCAGAAGAAAGTTCTGCCCTCCGCCTCATACCTGTGCAGCCCCAGTGACATGCTGGATCAGCCCTGAGGGCTGTCAGGTTGCAGGCGTATAAGTTATGAAGGCAGAATGTGGCTTTTGGCTGTTGCTCTCCCCAGGGTGAGTGTGCGGGGGGCGTTACCCTTCCTCCTTTACATGCTTATCGTTTTCATTGAGTTGCCCCCAAACATTTTCCCCCAGCAAACCCTGCCACGTGTTCTGCGTGAAAAGCAGGCGTGCCGGCCAGAGGCACATGCGTGGCCTGGCTCTCTGGCGCAGCCAAGGTGCGGAAAGGCAGATGAAGATGGGGGCAGTGGAGGAACAGGGCTGCAGACCAGGTGACCTCAGCCAAGAGACATTTGTAAAAAGTGGGACATGCAGGTTACAATCTGCCTTGGTGTGGGGCAGGGAGGCACTTACCCTGAGGGCCCCAATGCACACCCACACCCCGGGCCTGGATAAGTTACATTGCTAGCGCTTTGGGGCAGGGAGCGTGTCTCACTCACCTCGCGCAAACGGGGGGGAGGGGGGGGGAGAAGCTCATTCTGATTGGGGCCATTTGGTGCTACTGTAATATAAATAAATAAATAAAGGAGCCAGTCCTGTGTGTGGGTTTTGTGGAGCTCTAAGAGCGAGCTGGTCTGAGCAGCGGTGCCTGGACCCCACAGTGCAGGGCACACTGGACTGGAGACATGGCGCCTGCTCCATGAGCTCAGTCTCTCCAGCGGCTGTGACATGCCTGATGCCGCGATCCATTCCATCCCCGACCGCCCTTTGCCCGGGCCAAGGGATGTGCCCTTCAGCCCAGCTCTCCCTGCTCTTTTCCAGTACTCACCGCTGCTGAAGAAGCTCTACTGTCAGATCGCCAAGACATGCCCCATCCAGATCAAAGTGTCCCCGCCGCCCCCGTCAGGCACCGGCATCCGGGCCATGCCCGTCTACAAGAAGGCAGAGCACGTGACAGAGGTGGTGAAGCGCTGCCCCAACCATGAGCTGGGACGCGACTTTAATGATGGTGAGAGCTGGTCTCCTCCCCTCAAATAGCGGGTCAGTGTCTCCGTCATCTGCTTCCCAGGTGGGGACAATGATTCTGTTTGAACCTGTCTCATGCTGATAACCTGTATCCCAGAGCTTCCCTATGACCAAGACTTGCACTAGACAATGAACAGGGCCACGCGACACCTGACAGGTGGGGTTCAAGACCCTCCATTTTCACTCCTGTATACAGGAGTCTTTCCCCCCTCTCCCCTTTCACTCTGAGACCCAAAAAGCTGCCTGTGAAGCTCAGATGAAACCACCCTGTTTTGCCTGATGTGTGCTGGGAACCATCGCTCCTGGCAGCCCCAGGACTGAACTGATGGCAGGTGAGACAGCTCAGGCAGTGCTTCCAGGGCTTGTTAGCTCTGCCTCTGCTCAGACCTGATCTAAGTGCTCCATCCACTCTGTGCCAGGACAGCATCATCCTTTACCTTACCTCTCCCTGTGCTGTCTGTCCTCTTGGACCCCTCTGCCGGTGGAGACAGGACACGTGCCCTAGGCAAGTTATTTCGAGGTCTGATCTGCTTGCCTGTTAGAGATTTTTCACCTACTAGCTAAGCTACACGTTCCTCAAGCTGCTGCTTGAGACACTCGGATAGAATTTTCAAAAGTGCCCAAGTTCCAAATCCCCAAAGGTATTTAGGCACCTAATGTCCATTGATTTCACTGGAAGTAAGGAGCCTAAATACCTTTGAGCATCTGGACCTAAGTGACTTGGGAGCCTAAGTCCCCTGTACATCAATGGAGCAGAGCTACTTAAGTGCTTTTGAAAATGTTACCCACTGATCTCATCTCCCTTCAAGACGTTCAGAGGAAGAAAGGCAGGGAGCCTGGACTCAGTTTGGCTCCAGCTGGCACCCTGAGCTCCTCACTAAACTCCAGCTAGAGAAGACAAAAGGATCAGAGCCCCAAGTGTTGCTTGTGAGATTCCTGCTGTCACACATAACGTTCTGCTCCCAGCAGAACCCTTTGCCTACTGAAAATGCAGCCCAGCCCAGTCAAATGCAGCAGGAAAGAATGGGGCCAGGGGTTTTGAAAGGGGTTAGGTAGTTAGGGAGTCCCCGCATCTCACTGCAGGACTTGCCTGACGTGCCTCTGTTCAAGTGGGGCCCTGCTCGCTGGTCAGCAGGAATGAGCAGGTGTGAAGCAGAGCCAAAGGATTCTTCAGGCCAGGCAATTGTCCCCACGTTCACCGGCACTGTCAGAACCAGACATTCAAGTCTCCCTGGCTGGGTCCTACCTAGTGCCCCCTTTCCACAGAGCCACGTCCAGGTAGCCCATCCCAGGGAAGGGCGGGATGCATGCAGCCGCAAAATCAGCCTTGAGGACGCGTAGATGAAGAAAGCATCGAAACGCCCAAACAAACAGCGGCTGTGAACACACCTCCCTGTGCAGCCTGAGGCGGCCTTTGCACAGGTCATTGGAGGCACCGCACCACCGAAGCGGAGCAGCAGCGGCACCTCTGCAAATAAGCTGCTGGCCAGAGGCTGCCATTGGGAATGCTTGGAGCCCACTGGGCTGCTTCAGGATTCTCCTGTCTTGCAGATGCCCAGGGCTGCTCAGCCTCAGAGGATGAGGGACAGCGGCCTGGCAGGGCGTCTTGCTGGGTGTTTGTACTTGCCTACTGTGATGGGGACCGGTCCTGATTTGGTTCAGGCCCACCTGGAACACCCAGTAAACTCAGAGCAGATGAAAGTAAAAGTCAGTTAAACAAATTCTTTGGTTCCTCAGGAGAGTTTCAGGTTTAGGTTGAATGCCACGTTGGGTGGAATTTTCAGGTCAGGTTTTATATGGCCTGACCCAAAGCAGCCCCCTTTGGCCCCTTAAGAGCAGGTGGGGCTGAGGGGAAGCTGGAGGGAACAATGTCTACACATGGAAGTAGAACCAGTTTAACTTCCATAGTTTTTTTAAAACCATTTTACCAGGACCATCCCGTACAACGCTCTTTCCAGTTTAACTCACTTATTTTGGTTGCGTTTAACCCAATTCCTAATCAGCTTAAGCTAAACTGAAATGCATGTGGTGTAAACCAAAATGTGAGTGTCCACACTGCCTTTTGCCCTGGTTTAACTAAACAGATTTTATAATCACCCCGTGCAATGTTCTTGGCTCCGCAAGGCCACCGAGAAGGGTCTTATCTCTAACTCTCCCTTCTGCCTCTGCAGGCCAGTCCGCTCCAGCCAGCCACTTGATCCGGGTGGAAGGCAACAATCTCTCTCAGTACGTGGACGACCCTGTCACCGGAAGGCAGAGTGTAATGGTGCCATATGAGCCACCACAGGTATTCTCTTTGCTTGAAGAGGATTAGAGGTGCTGGGGGGAGGGGCCAGGAGGGAGGGTGAAAATAGGGATAGTCGTTTTCTTAAATAAAGTTATAGCTGCCTCACTAGCTCCGACCCTGCAGTGACTTCATTGGCACCGGGGTGGCTGAAAGCAGCATCCACCCTGTGGAATTTAGGAGATGAATTTAGATCCCTGCCAAGGCTCCTGATGGCACTGCAGTGTCTGGAGAGTAATATCCCTCTTGCTACAGCCCGGATAGCAGATACATTGTGCCTGTACTCCTTACCTCCTTCTGGATTTGCCAAAGCATCTCACTTTAAAGGGGAATCTTGCTTCAAATCCACTGGGCTCGCAGAGCATTGTGCAGTTTATCAGAAACTTCGGGCCAGCTAGTAACTGCTCAGGGGCACAAAAGGCCAATAATGAAATAAAATAAAAATTGTGAGTGGAAAGCTTAGCACGCCCCCTAGGGCACTGTTAAATTAGTGCATTTGTGATGTTGATTTCCAGCTGCAATGTCACACGCCCAGGTCAATTAGCAATAAGGTGCCACAAAACCAGCATGATGTGAAAGTAACATAGGCACTCTGCAGTTACAGTGGCTACATAATCCCCATTCGAGGGGATATTTCTTTAGAGCAAGGGTCAGAAATTCATCTTCCCTGAATATTCCCCCAACACACACAAACCCCCCACTGGTTTGTGAGCTGAGACATGCTCCGTGCACCTGTCTGGCTGCAGCCCTTTGCTGCGGTGACTGAGGTCTGCCACCATCTCCCCAGGGCTTTTAACACCCTCCCTCGACTAGCCCCGCCCCCCACATGATGTCATTTCCTCTCTTTTGGGCAGGTTGGGACTGAGTTCACCACCATTCTGTACAATTTCATGTGCAACAGCAGCTGCGTGGGAGGGATGAACAGGCGACCCATCCTCATCATTATTACCCTGGAGACAAGAGAGTGAGTCATTCTTATGGTACCTGTGCTGCCAAGGACAGACATCCTCCCCCCCCCCTTCACACTCCTGAGCCTGGCTCTCCTGGGGCCTCCTGGACAGGTTACGAGCTGAACTTCAGCTGGGGAAATAGCTGGAGAGAGGCTCACCCAGTTCACATCTGGGGCTGGGGAGAGCCTCAGCAGTGAAACAGAGGAGTCAGCAAAACCCCCGAAATTGATTTGCAAGAGCCCTGGAGGAGAAGGCGGCCCATAAAGTTCTGGAAGCTGCAGCCCAAGGCAAACTCCTGGCCAAGCATCTTTGGCATGGAGAGTCCAAAGCACAGCGAAGAGGCGGGGAAGTGGCATTCCCTGACGCGGAAGTTAGTGACTAGGAAGAGCCTTAGAGGCTGGGTGTGTGGGGAAGGTGGGTGTGCACAGGGGCCTGGGCTTCTCCCCCTGCACACCTTTCACAGCCTGAAAAAACTCTTGCTCCCTCCCGTCTCCCAGGGTGTAAGTGTATTAGCCCTTTGCCAATCAGAGATGAAAGGCCACCGGGGGGAAATTCACCCCCAGCCAAAGGGACCTGCACAAGAGCCCGTGCATCACCGTGAGACCTTCCGTGGAACACAGCACCTTGTGTGCTGCGTCCGGCCTGGTGTATATGCAGCGCCGGCTCCAGGATTTTTGCCGCCCCAAGCAGCAAAAAGAAAAAAAAGCCGCGATTGCGATCTGCTCTACCACCGCCGCTTCAGTTTTCGGCGGCAATTCGGCGGCTGGTCCTTCGCTCCGAGAGGGACTGAGGGACCCGCCGCCGAATTGCCGCCGAAGAGCCGGACGTGCCGCCCCTCTCCGTTGGCCGCCCCAAGCACCTGCTTGCTGGGCTGGTGCCTGGAGCCGGCCCTGTGTATATGTGCAGCAGCCTTGGGCTTCTGAGCTCAGCAAATTCCTGCAGAGAGCCCTTGTTAGGTGCTCACCGGAGGGGATTCCTTATCCTGAACTCTTGGGGGGGGTGTCTTCTTTTTAGTATTTTCTGGAGTGTTTAAAAGCTTTCTGAATAATTGATCAACACGAAGTCAAGGGACAGAAACCCAGCCCCATAGAGAATGAGGTTTAGTCTGATTAGTTCCCTAAAAAAATTAATGCTTTTGGGTTTTTACTCTGCTCCCCAGTGGCCAAGTACTGGGGAGGAGATCATTTGAAGGGCGGATCTGCGCCTGTCCCGGCCGAGATCGGAAAGCCGACGAAGATCATTACCGAGAGCAACAAGCCCTNTCCTCTCTTTTGGGCAGGTTGGGACTGAGTTCACCACCATTCTGTACAATTTCATGTGCAACAGCAGCTGCGTGGGAGGGATGAACAGGCGACCCATCCTCATCATTATTACCCTGGAGACAAGAGAGTGAGTCATTCTTATGGTACCTGTGCTGCCAAGGACAGACATCCCCCCCCCCCCCACCTTCACACTCCTGAGCCTGGCTCTCCTGGGGCCTCCTGGACAGGTTATGAGCTGAACTTCAGCTGGGTNCCATTCGAGGGGATATTTCTTTAGAGCAAGGGTCAGAAATTCATCTTCCCTGAATATTCCCGCAACACACACAAACCCCCCACTGGTTTGTGAGCTGAGACACGCTCCGTGCACCTGTCTGGCTGCAGCCCTTTGCTGCGGTGACTGAGGTCTGCCACTGTCTCCCCAGGGCTTTTAACACCCTCCCTCGACTAGCTCCGCCCCCCCCACATGATGTCATCTCCTCTCTTTTGGGCAGGTTGGGACTGAGTTCACCACCATTCTGTACAATTTCATGTGCAACAGCAGCTGCGTGGGAGGGATGAACAGGCGACCCATCCTCATCATTATTACCCTGGAGACAAGAGAGTGAGTCATTCTTATGGTACCTGTGCTGCCAAGGACAGACATCCTCCCCCCCCCCTTCACACTCCTGAGCCTGGCTCTCCTGGGGCCTCCTGGACAGGTTACGAGCTGAACTTCAGCTGGGGAAATAGCTGGAGAGAGGCTCACCCAGTTCACATCTGGGGCTGGGGAGAGCCTCAGCAGTGAAACAGAGGAGTCAGCAAAACCCCCGAGATTGATTTGCAAGAGCCCTGGAGGAGAAGGCGGCCCATAAAGTTCTGGAAGCTGCAGCCCAAGGCAAACTCCTGGCCAAGCATCTTTGGCATGGAGAGTCCAAAGCACAGCGAAGAGGCGGGGAAGTGGCATTCCCTGACGCGGAAGTTAGTGACTAGGAAGAGCCTTAGAGGCTGGGTGTGTGGGGAAGGTGGGTGTGCACAGGGGCCTGGGCTTCTCCCCCTGCACACCTTTCACAGCCTGAAAAAACTCTTGCTCCCTCCCGTCTCCCAGGGTGTAAGTGTATTAGCCCTTTGCCAATCAGAGATGAAAGGCCACCGGGGGGAAATTCACCCCCAGCCAAAGGGACCTGCACCAGAGCCCGTGCATCACCATGAGACCTTCCGTGGAACACAGCACCTTGTGTGCTGCGTCCGGCCTGGTGTATATGCAGCGCCGGCTCCAGGATTTTTGCCGCCCCAAGCAGCAAAAAGAAAAAAAAGCCGCGATTGCGNAAGAAAAAAAAAAAGCCGCGATTGCGATCTGCTCTACCGCCGCCGCTTCAGTTTTCGGCGGCAATTCGGTGGCTGGTCCTTCGCTCGGAGAGGGACTGAGGGACCCGCCGCCGAATTGCCGCTGAAGAGCCGGACGTGCCGCCCCTCTCCGTTGGCCGCCCCAAGCACCTGCTTGCTGGGCTGGTGCCTGGAGCCAGCCCTGTGTATATGTGCAGCAGCCTTGGGCTTCTGAGCTCAGCAAATTCCTGCAGAGAGCCCTTGTTAGGTGCTCACCAGAGGGGATTCCTTATCCTGAACTCTTGGGGGGGGTGTCTTCTTTTTAGTATTTTCTGGAGTGTTTAAAAGCTTTCTGAATAATTGATCAACACGAAGTCAAGGGACAGAAACCCAGCCCCATAGAGAATGAGGTTTAGTCTGATTAGTTCCCTAAAAAAATTAATGCTTTTGGGTTTTTACTCTGCTCCCCAGTGGCCAAGTACTGGGGAGGAGATCATTTGAAGGGCGGATCTGCGCCTGTCCCGGCCGAGATCGGAAAGCCGACGAAGATCATTACCGAGAGCAACAAGCCCTGAACGAAAACACAGCTAAAAATGGCAACGTCAACAAGCGCAGTGAGTCCTCCTCTCGGGAAAGGGGGACCCTCGCCTCCGAGTGAGCCCCCCAGCTCTGCACTGCCTAGCACTGCTGAGCTGGTGCTGTCCAGGGCATGGCCCATGCTTCCGGGGGCAGCAGCAACGAACACTCTGAACTACGGAACTTGGGTGGTGAAGTTTAGATGAAGAGCAATACTCTGATCCAAACTTCATTGCTCAAATCCAGCTGTCGTCAGATATAAACCTGGCAGTCAGAAAACCAGAGTGGCATTACTGTGCAGGTGCTTCACTGGCCAGATCTACTTGTTCATCATCATCGTCGTCATTATTAAAGGCAAGTGTTTGTTAGTGCTAAGATAGTTAAAAAACTAACATGGTCCATAAGCTTTAAGCTTATCTTCCTGCAGGCATCAGAAAGGAATTCTTTGCCCCCTCTCTTCCCATCCAGCATTGGCCAGTTACTTACTGGGGAGTTTTTGCTGTACTCTGAAGCCTTGCCCCTCCCAGAGATAGGTTAGCAGCAGGCAAAACCTCTGTTGAGTGTAGGGCAGGGGGCTGAAGTGGGAGGCAGAGGAAAAGAATTTTCTGTGTAAGCATATTATATTTCATCACGAATCCCCCCCTCCAATAAACTGGGCATATGCTGAGCTAAGCCTTCTCAGGGCAGTTATTTAACTGTTTGCAGTAAAACCTTACAGAGGGATCCTGGCGATTTATCTGCTCATGCACAAGAGCTTCTCACTCGCCCTCTATCACAATGGTGATAACTCATCTTTTAGTCACCTGTCAAGTGGGTGAATTTCATGATCTATTTTGATCTTCCTCAACTTTAACAAAGCAAATCACTCCGAAGGGCCTCAGGCCATGCAGCAATGCCTCTTTCTCCCCTTGGGAGCTGGAGTCATAGTTAGGTTTGTGCAGGAAGGTTTGCATTGTCCAGCAATGGGCTTGGAGGTCCTCTTGTTGGTAGTCAGGGAAGCCCTGTGTTTCCCTGCTCCTGGATTCTGGCTTCTGTTCAGCGGGGCCCATTAGCAGCTGCCTGCCCTGCTAGGAGCTATTCCATTTATCTAACTCGGGTCCCATACTAACGTTATGGAAGTACTAGGGAGCGGCCGCTTAGATGATCACATTTAACTTGATTTCCCCATAATACTGTTTCCCATCTCCTTCCTCAGCTTTCAAACAGAGCCCCCCGGGGATTCCAGCACTAGGGGCTGGCGTTAAGAAAAGGCGGCACGGGGAAGAGGAAATGTATTATGTCCCAGTAAGTATCAAATCTGCTGCTGCACGTAGTGTCTGCGCCCTGCTCTTGGAATGCAGTGGCGCTGGCCCCTGGATAGGATCTGGGGGAGCAGCTCCCAGAATTCAAAGGGCAATGAAGGGATATTTGACCTAGCTGAAAGGACGAGCCCTCCCCAGACTGGCATTCCTAGCAGTACACAGCACTGAAGTGCTTTGCTTTGGGTGGCTGGCGCTTACAGGCCTGATGAGTCCTTACAGAGGGCAGACGGTGCAAGGAGCAAGACCGATGGGGCTAAGAATGGGCACAGTGAAGAACAGGGTGGGAGCAAGTCTGCAACGAACGCTGAGCACCAAGCAACAGGAGCGGAGATCCAGAATCATGCACTGGAATTGCTTCGCAATCCCGGGGCAAAATAGCCTGCTCCACAACAAGGCTGCAAGTCACCTTCCTCCCTGATCCCACTGTGGCAAGAGGGAATTTGGCCTTGTGTGCCTTCAGCACTGCTCCCATGGCCAGGGACTTGGCTATGCCATCTTCCTGCTGCTAGGGGAGGGGACATGTTATCAGACCCCACTCTGCTCCTGCAGGAAGGGGACGAGAGGAGACCATGAGTTGCAACTGAATTTCTTGAGGATGGCTCTCCTAGAAGCATGGAACCCCAGGCAGCTGCTTGCCTTGCTTGTGCTTAAGGCTATCCTCACATTGTCCCTTGAGTGGGCTGGGTAAAGGAGGGGGAAGGTGGGACTGGCTCTGGGAGAGGGTCCTCAGCAAACCTGACAAGGCAAGTCAGACTGAAGTACAGGCTTGCCTCGGTCCCTGATTCAGGTTCGTGGCCGGGAGAACTTTGAGATCCTCATGAAGATAAAGGAAAGTCTGGAGCTAGTGGAGTTAGTCCCGCAGCAGCTAGTCGACTCCTATCGGCAACAGCAGCAGCAGCTCCTGCAGAGGCAGTAAGTACCATGACCGTATTGTTCACTGTCACCACAAGGGGTCTCCAGAGATACGTCAAATTAACTGCAAGACATAACAGGGAAACAGGAAGCTGGCCTGACCTCCCTTAGGGTAGGCACAGGGCAGTGGAGATGGAAGCTGTGTAAATGCTATGTATTAGGATGCCCTTAAGGGCCC
This sequence comes from Platysternon megacephalum, assembly GCA_003942145.1. NCBI lineage: Eukaryota > Metazoa > Chordata > Testudines > Platysternidae > Platysternon > Platysternon megacephalum. The sequence continues at coordinate 3,506,022 of QXTE01000014.1, read as the reverse complement.
TGCTAGGGTACCTGTACTAAGGTGAAGCCAGCTGTTCTGCATCCCATGCACATTCCAGACAGGTACAGAAGTCGGTTTCCCCAATAGGGGTGCGGCACGATTTGCACCAGTGCAACGTACCCAACCTTAAACCAGTGTCAATCACGTCTGGAGCAGGGTTTTGCACTGGTGCAGCTATGCGGCTGGCTAAAATCTCAGTACGGACAAGGCCGAGGTGGGAGTCTGGTGACACCCAGGAGGGAGTCCCTAGAGAGGTTTGATTTGCTCAGTCTCCACTAGGGTCTAACTGACTGTGCCACTCTTCCCGAGCAGGAGTCACCTGCAGTCCCCTTCCTCCTACGGGCCCGTCCTTTCGCCAATGAACAAAGTACATGGAGGAGGGATCAACAAACTGCCGTCTGTCAACCAGCTGGTGGGGCAGCCACCGCAGCACAACTCCAGCTCCGGGCCCAACCTGGGCCCAATGGGTAAGGCACCCGCACTGCCACGGGCTCTGCAATCACCAAGGGCCAAGAAGCCAGCCAGACAGCAGCCTCGCTCGGCTAAACAATACGTAAAGCAGTGCAAAGCTCCCTACGCTGAGCTCCAAATTCCTCCTCCTCCCCCTCTCCCATGCCAAGCTGAGTAGGTTACCATGGGCTTGGTCATTAGTCGCTTACGCAGCTACATTGCTCGGAACAACTCACCATGCCAATAGCTGGGAGAGCCCTGCCCAAGCCAGGCTGCCCGCATCCACGTTGTAGCCGCTGTCTGCAAAGGTTGCCCCTGAATCTGTGGATTGTGGGGGTGGAACCTCCAGCTTCTTCACCCCTCCTCCACCCGATGGGTGAATTCGCAGGGAATCCTGCCAGTTAACACTCAGGGTCTCTGGTCCCTGAGGTGGGTTATTCCTGCAGAGTGGAGAATGGGGCTCTGTGCTTGGGAAAGGACAGTTGTAGCTTCTTTGGGTTAAGTTAAATCACAAACTTTTCAATGGTTCTCCCCTGTATGCTCTGGGCACAGTCCATGAGATGGAAACTCTTTTGCTTTTTCTTGTGCTCAGGACCTGGAATGTTGAACAGCCACCCCATGCAATCCAATGGAGACATGAACGGAGGCCACTCCTCCCAGTCCATGGTCTCAGGTTCACACTGCACTCCTCCTCCACCCTACAACCCTGACCCCAGCCTCATCAGGTAGGGACATCACCGGACCTGTGGTGTGTTGTCCGTTGTTGTTTCATGCTGTTTTCCTTTACTCTAACCTTCAAAAATATGTTTAGCAACTGGTCAACTGGTCACTAGTTCCAACTGAGAAATCACTGCTCATGAAACCAGAGAGTGTTCTCACCACTCTTCACTTCAGAAATTGTCCTCGCCAGCCAATTGCTGGTTAGAAACACAAATCACCTGCAAAGATCTTTGGCTTATTCACTTTCACTAAGTTCATTCAAAACTTGATCCCTTTAGCAGACTGATACGAAAAGGCACCTTGCCCTGCATGTCAAACACTGGCATATAACTTTGCAGATCTTCCTTCTTCCCCCTTTCGGACCAATGGTGACTGGAAATTGCAGTAGAGGATTTATATCCATACATTAACAGGTCTGTAGTCCGTGATTTGATGTCCTTCTTAAAGAACTGATACATCAGATGTTTTCCCAGATGGTCTACCAGAGTCACAGAGTAGCACAATCAGTGCTAGCATTTTGTAGCTGCAGCCAAGCGCTCTAAATAAAATATTCCAGCACCAAATGTTATATTGCAAAGATTAATTGTTGCTGACCAAATCACTTAGGGCCAAATGCCACAACCCTTCCTCAGTCAAGTTGCTCAAAGGGGAAAATTAATCCCTGGAGTAATTCCATATAAGTCATTTAACTGAGACCATTGAAGACTGCTGAAGCCAGTGGAATTATGTTAGGATGAATTTGGTCCCATGAGCTTTAACTCGCCAACATTAATGCCAAATTAGTTCACGCTTTTGAGCCCCAAGAAAACTCTGACCAGGAGTTTCGAGGATCCCTGAAATGGGTTCTTGCTACACTTCCAATTTCTTGCATCCCATAATACCATAGTAGCATGAGAAGAGTTGCCAAGCCTTCAGATGAAAGAAATGAGTCCACTAAAATGTCCCCATACCCTCACGTGAATTCAAAAGTGCTTTGCCACAATGGTGACACTTGAGAACACAGCATATATACCTGACAAGTTAATGCCACTTTATTTTCAAATTCTTTCTGCAGTTTTTTAACAGGCTTGGGGTGTCCAAACTGCATCGACTATTTCACCTCACAAGGGTTACAGAATATTTACCACCTGCAGAATCTAACCATGGAGGTAAATGCTTTGGGAAGATCTCTTCTTATCACTTGTTTCTACCCGCTGTTGATCTTAAAACAAGGACAACCAAATAAAGGAAATAAATGTGCATCTACCTATCATACAGGCTTTATAGTCCCCATGTTTTATGTTTCCCAGTTATGCATTCTTTCCAGTCCTATAGCTTTAGAACAATAGTGCAATCCTTAAAAGAAACTGTAATATTCTCTACTGTTGATTTTTCCAGGCTGTAGGATGCAAGGCCTGACAGAGATCTGAATTAAGAAAGAAATGCAGACAAAAACAAACATGAAAAAGAATTCAGGTGCAATCATTCTCCTCATGGGCACATCTAAAATAAAGCCAAAGATACAGAAATCAGACTTTGAGCTGATTTTCACTAAGTATGTCTCAGCGCTCAGGGACTGACCCTAAGCCCATTGAGCGAGTCCCGTTTGACTTCGATGAGCTTTAGCTCAGATCCGCAGGCCCCAACTTCTTCCCTTGCAAATCAGGAGTAACTGCACTGGCCAAATGGAGTCACATTAGCAAAAAAACAGAACAAACAAGGTCAGAATCAGGCTTTTTGTATTTAGCAATTTTTTGTTTCAACTCCAGGACCTGATATTGTGGGCTGGCTGGTCAAGAGCTGTAATTTTTGTTTAATTGATACATTACATGGGAAATGCTCTAATTTGTGTCAAAACTCCTTGCCTCTGGGTGTGGTGAGTTTTATTGTAGCTATTTCTTGGTTGAAGGACAATCTCTTGGGAGAGGAGGAGCCAACTTTGCATGAAATTCACCTGCCTTTGGTGCTGATGAAAATTGTAAGGTCATCCAGCCAGTCTTGACATCAGTGAGGCAAGGGGCTCCCTGAGTCCAGTAATGTAACCAGCATACACATAATTCATTAACACTTCATCTATGACAGACCCAAATAAATCCCAGACTCAGTATTTTGACCAGGACAAAGCTCGTATCCTGATCCCATCTCATTCTTAAGATATTTGCTGTATGCCCTCCTAGTCTGGCAGCTAGGAACCAATCAAGAACACAGATGGTATAATTATTGAAGACACAATGATTTTTCATTGGTAGCTGGGGCCAGTTGCATAGACTTAGATTAGTTTTGAAACATTTTAATAACTAACCCTGTGTTTTTTTTAATCTGCCAAAAAGCACATGTATGGCATGGTCAAAACAGATTGCTGGGTTGTGAGTCTGAGTTGACATTTTTAACCCCTAATTACATACTTACTTCCTATGGAATTAATGTTCACGAGTGAGTCTGTGTGTTTGGAGTTAATGTGGACCTCTAGCAGCAATTCGATACGTCTGAAATACAAACCACTTGTATTTGTTCTGATGCAGCCTCTGGCATGTATGATACAATCCTGAAGTTTTCATGCTTCTGGTTAACATTATGACCATAACACTTAATGTCTGTGATGAATAACATCAGTTAGTGCACATGATGGCATAGGTTAATGCACAAGCATCCTGTGACACTTCATATTGGTAGAGCAGAGAAACAGCAGCCATCCAGAGCGGATCATGCTCCCCAAGGCAACCTTTGCCCATCCTGTCAGCATTTGTGACCTGGTGTTTTAGTTCAAGGCTTAATCCAGGTTATGAGGGGAGAGAGAAATGATTGCAGGCAAACTGGGATGATGGTTTCCTCTTTATTTCAGTAAATCAAATGACCCGACCCCTCACATGGTGCTCTGCAACCTGCACAGTGAGGGGGTTCAGCCTCACACCGTCCATTTTGTTAATTAGATTCATTTAAAGCAAAGGAATTCTCTTTTCCTTACAAAATGATATGGTGTACGCCCCAAAGCCGGGATCGTCTCATGGTTTGACTATGTGGTTATACCCACACACTGATCGACACATTTAATGGTCCGTAGGTTTGCCCCGATCTTGACTGTGCTATTTAGCAAATAGTTATTATTGAAGAGACCAACCTTAGTGATGTTGTTGTTCTAGGATCTCGGGGCACTGAAGATCCCAGAGCAGTACAGGATGATTATCTGGAGAGGCCTTCAGGAACTCAAACAGAGCCATGACTATGGAGCCCAGCAGCTTATCCGCTCCAGCAGCAATGCCTCCACCATTTCCATTGGCAGTTCGGGGGAGCTGCAACGGCAGCGCGTCATGGAGGCGGTGCATTTCCGTGTGCGTCACACCATCACTATCCCTAACCGCAGCGGGGCTGATGAGTGGGCGGACTTTGGCTTTGACCTCCCGGACTGCAAATCCCGCAAACAGTCCATAAAAGAAGAGTTCACAGAGGGCGAGATCAACTGAAGGTCTCCAGCAGTGCGGCAGCAAGAGACCAGACACAGATATTTAAAGGAATAGGGAAAAATCTAGAATCCCAGCATGAAAAATGGCAAAACACTTCCAGCGTTGAGTGTCTGGAGAAATATTTTTTAACATGGCTTTACTCGAGAGATGGGAACTCAGAGCTGTGTGAGGACATAGGTCTGGGACATTCCCCAGGAGGAAAATTCCAGTGGTTTTATGACAGGGGTCAAGGGGAGGAAAAAGGGCAGCTGACACAAATCTCTCAATGGGCTGTAGAGTTTTTTTAGCCTTGTGTGGCAGGGGAATATTCACTTGCCAATGTACAGAGCAACTTTACAATTTGCTGGACCATTTTTGCATCAAACTCTATTGCAATGTAAAAGCAAAACACACACATTTGTCTTTGATTAACTCTAGCCTGCCCCACATTCCACCCTATCCTTGCTCTGTCTGCTAAGGGATGGCTGAATAATAAAGACCTTTGTCTTGTGAAAAAGTGGTTTAACCCTCAACTGTTCCACTTTCTTTAGGGATATCTGCCATTGACTGATACCCAAGAACAAAAGGACTTGCTTTCCTGAGGGACTGCCAAAAAGTATTTGTTTATTTTGTTTTTTTGTAGAGCAGAAAAGCAACTTATTTGCTGATTCCAGACTGTGTGCATGTATCTAAATGATATTTGTGTATATAGACACATGCTGTATATACAGTATATTCACCGTGCTGCAAGGATAGAGAGATTTATTTTCATGTACCTGTATGCTATAAAAATATTGATAATTTCCCCTAAATAAGACACTACTGTGTCATAATTAAATTAACTTCATGCTCTAGCATGTAAACATACAAAAAACCAGATATATTTCAAGCCTTACTTGTAAAAAATTCATTTTTTCCCATGTGGATTTTTAATATAATTCTGGACAAATCCATGGACCCCACTGTTAGGAATTAGAGGATTCTGTATAATTAATTAGTTATTCACCCAAATCTTGCTCAAAGTTCCTGATATTGCCAGAACTCAAGATTTTTTTGTAGCACACCATTAATTTTGCCTTAACCATTAACCCGTATGTGTAAAAAAAAAAAATGGGTTTCCCAGGCTGTTGATAATCATCCCCATCTGGTAAAATGGTTATATTTTCCACATCGGTGAGTGGAAATGGTTTCTTCCTTCCCTACAGTCCCTGTGGATAGGTGTTTTGTTGATTTTCCTCAAGCCTTTTGTTTGTCTGCTGGTTGAACTTAAAAACTCAGCAGGAAACAGCCCAGCATGCAGATGTATTCATCTCCGTGTCTTGTGCAAGTCAGCTGGAAACTCTCTGGGTGAGATTCTGTGAGGCACAGCACAGAATTCACAGCTCAGGCAGAGGAGGGGCTAGGGTGGCTCTAAGCCAACGTTGTCCCCTCCCAGTCCTGGGCTACTATACAACCCCATAGTTTAGACAGCCCTGGAGACCTAAATTATGGCAGCTTGGGGCTTTCACACTGTCTGGAAGCTCCACAACACTGCAGTCCTGCCTTTGGCATACTCCCTCCACTGGGGCTTGCCAGGGGGTCCTTGAAAGAGAGCCTTATGGCTATATTCCACTGTGCTTGCACTGGGGGATTCCTCCCCTGGCCTGAGAGGAGGTTTTTAGAGTTCCTTTATGCTGCTCAGGGCCTTTTACTGGGCATAAAGGGGCCAGAGGTAGGAGTTCACCTCATAAGATCTACCTTCTCCTCTCAAGCAGGATGGTCATTGTCCTCAGTCTTAGCAGAGGGAGTGCCACAGAGAAACTGAGCTGTACCTCTGCAAGTGCCAGCACAGTAGCACAAGTGTACTTGTCCCTTCCCATTTCTCCGCAGATTCCCCCTTCTCCGCTGGCAGCTCAGGAGCTTGGGAAGGCAGGAAACCACTGCTCTGCTCCTTGGGATTACCAGCTCCCTTTTTACTGGCTTTTACCCCAGTCCACCAACCTAACTGGGCGGAAGCAGCCAGCCCACCGGATTTGAAAGCTGTACACTTGTGCACACTGTACTCTTTAGGGATTAGCACTTCAGGGTGTTGCTGAGCTGTGAACATGCGCTTTCTAAGTAGTAGTGAATTAAAGCACTTTAATGCTTTAAGATTTTTAAAATAATCATTCATGTTTTCAATGTTAACTAATGCTTTTTCCAGCAGTATTACTGGATATATTCCAACTCTATTAATTGTATTTTTTGTAATGTTATCTTTTGGAAAATGTGTTATTTTTATAGCTGTGGTTTGTTTTGTTTTGTTTTTTTTGTAACACAATAAAACAGACGTCTGAAAGACAGTGGCTCTGATAGAAAAGCAACTCCTGACTAGATGGCCCAGGAGGTGATCTGATAGTACTAATGTCCTGATCTACAACTTGGAGAATTACCTTCTGCCTTTCAGAATTGGCCTGAAGTTTGAGCAGGAAATGTGAAGTTCAGTGAGTAGTGTGGACAAAGGACAAAAGTACTTACCCAAGCCAAAGTAAAATTAAGATAGGCTTTGAGTGCATTGAGCAAATTGCTTGCAGGATCCCATCATTCAAAACAAGACATGGCCTTCATCTGTGACTGGGGAGCAGCTGTGGATGAATCTTGGTCAGGGCGTACAAAAAGTCTACCTCATTTCTAAAAGCTTTTAGCACACTGGTGCTACTTTCTGCAACATATAAGCAGAGACAATCTGAGATCATACTTAAGGAAGTTACACTTATACTTTCCTAAGTTTTAGAAGAACTATGGCTGAATCAAACATTCACGTCAAAAAGAAAAAAACCCAACAAAAGAAAAACATTCGCTTTCATTTAATAAGTGGCTATCTTGGTTTAATGGAATTTGGGGGAGAGGGTTATATATAAACTATCTTTCAATAAATGGCCAGAAAATATACCACAAATCTGACAGTAACGTTTATCATTAATACACAGATTTCTTTGGGTTTCAAAAAAAATGACACTGTTAAAAAACCATTTCCACAAGAGAACTGTGTTTAGTTATAAATATCACAGCTATTTCTAGTTTTAGTAATATATACTGTATATATATATAAGAATTGGAAATTGACAGAGTTAAGAAATTTTTTCAGGAAGAGAAAATGTGACATATAGTTGTTCACACATTCAATGCAAGAATGTTATTTTAATACAATTAAAAAAAACTTTTAAATCTTGAAAACCAGGGTATGAGAAATACAAACAAGAATAAAAAAGTCAAATATATAAATTTCAATATGCTCAACATAAGAATAAAAAGTTACAAATAACCTGATTTAAAACAGATTTGCCTGTTATGGAAGGCACTATCTTTTTCTGTGATGTGTAATCCAAATCTGGCCGACTGTAAAAAGCATGTATATCATATTCCCTTCTCCCACTCAGGGAAAACAGGTATTATTTAATTTCCCTATTGAAGAAACATTGAAACATGAATTTGGATTCAAGCAAAGAAAACAAAACTGCCGATAGATCGCACTCTCTTTGTTGCATCCAGGTGACATGTTTCTTTGTAACAGATGTTGTACAGTGCTACTGTACAGAGATTCACGATTTTGTTCTAAAAGAAACCTTTATTTTTTAACAGTGATGCAGTGTTCATATAGAAATGCCCAAGTGCATGGTTTGCTCTGTGAAACAGTCCAATTTATAGCATGACTTCCAAGTTTCTTTCATTACACTCTAGAGCCAGGTTGGTAAGAAGTCTCCCTGCCTGCTCATTTTCAAAAAGTTAGATGCTCACAACTTCTCAGCTATGTTATTTCAAATCCACAGCAATGAATTAAGAACAACATGGACAGTTCTATAGATGGGGGACTCAGAAGAGGGGTATTTAGTAGACAAATCACATTCCTGCATATACTAATGAGATGTACAGTATGGACCAAATGGATGCTCTCATTTTGAACACCATGATTGCACCTCATTTTCAAGCTGCCATTAAAGATGTTCATTGCACAGTCTTCACTACAACAGCTGGTTGTACGTCATTATCTTATCATGATTAGTGTCTGGGAAATCCACTATCAGGAAAACAGTATTCCAGAACCTGAAACTAACTCCTTCAAAAAGGAAATGCCACTGTAGACAAAGCCTCCCATAATTTCTTCTCAGAGTCCTGAATGATGTCCTAAAAAATCATCGGTAACACCAGTACTGAACACTTATGTAGTTCTAAAAGGTATCCGAGTTATAGGTGTTTCCAGTGAAAATGTAAAAAAAAAATAAAAACAAACAAACAAGGTTGTTTAGTTTTGTATTAAGACAACAGTGGAAACCTCACTAGATGAAGAGACTTCACTCCCTTTAGCAGAGCTCAGGGAACAGCCTTCACTTCAAACAGCAGTGTGTGTCACATTATTTCAGTCTTGATTAGAGACACGTCTATTGCTTCGTTGCGTAAGTCAACAGCAGATCCGTTCCTCCAAGACTGCTCGGCAGCTGCAGCTACCTGAATCGTCCAGAGAAACTGCTCTTTGGTGATAACAGGGGGTTCTTTGCCTGTAAAAGTAAGAATATGTTACTACCGGCAATGAAGTATAGTGGAAAAGGCTTTGAACTCTGAATCAGGAGTCCTGGGGTCTATTCCCAGCTCTGCCGCTGACGTACGTGTGATCATGAGCAAGTCACTTCACCTACGTTTCCCTTTCCACCCTTTGTCTGTTTAGACTATAAATTCTCCAGGGCAGGGACTGCCTCTTCCTATCTGCATGTACACTGCCTATGCACAATGGGGCCCCAATCTCACTTGGATCCTGCAAGAGCTACTGTAATACAAATAATAATGATCTGTATAAAAATACAGTTCATCAGTGTCGCTCATTATCTGGTAATAACCAAGTGTTTGTAGAGCTCACATAAGCAGCCCCAAGTTAAGAGAAGACAAGCCTGAACAAGTACTTGCTGAAACAACTAACTATTTTGAATATGTTTATGGTAAATAAGGGAGAAAGAAAATAACTAAACTAATTATTGTGGGTACTTTTATAGTAAGCAAAGTAGGCAAGAACACCCTGAAGCTTGCCTTATGCAATCTGCAAAGCGATTGGTCCTTTACATGCTAGAAGTAGGGCTGTCACACAATTAAAAAAATTAATCGCATTGTTAAACAATAAAGAATACCATTATTTAAATATTTTTGGATGTTTTCTACAATTTCAAATATATTGATTTCAATTACAACACAGAATACAAAGTGTACAGTGCTCACTTTATATTTATTTCGGATTACAAGCATTTGCACTGTAAAAAACAAAAGAAATAGTATTTTTCAATTCACCTAATACAAGTACTGTAGTGCAATCTCTAGCATGAAAGTTGAACTTACAAATGTAGAATTATGTATAAAAAATAACAGGATTCAAAAATAAAACTATGTAAAATTTTAGAGCCTACAAGTCCACTCAGTCCTATTTCTTGTTCAGCCAATCGCTCAGACAAACAAGTTTGTTTACATTTGCAGGAGATAATTCTGCCCACTTCTTGTTCACGTCACCTGAAAGTGACAACAGGTGTTCTCATGGCACTGTTGTAGCTGGCATCGCAAGGTATTTACATGCCAGATGCGCTAACGATTCATATGTCCCTTTCTTCTTCAACCATCATTCCAGAACACATGCGTCCATGCTGATGCCAGTTTCTGCTAGATAACAATCCAAAGCAGTGTGGAACAATGCATGTTCATTTTCATCCTCTGAGTCAGATGCCACCAGCAGAAGGTTGATTTTCTTTTTTGGTGGTTCGGGTTCTGTAGTTTCCGCATTGGAGTGTTGCTCTTTTAAGACTTCTAAAAGCATGCTCCACACCTTGTCCCGCTCAGATTTTGGAAGGCACTTCAGATTCTTAAACCTTGGGTCGAGTGCTCTAGCTATCTTTAGAAATCTGAGTTTTGTCAAATCTGCAGCAAAAGTGTTCTTAAAACGAACAATATGTGCTGAGTCATCATCCGAGACTGCTATAACATGAAATGTATGGCAGAATGCGGGTAAAACAGAGCCGGAGACATACAATTCTCCCCCAAGGAGTTCAGTCACAAATTTAATTAATGCATTATTTTTTTAAGGAGCATCAGCAGCATGGATGCATGTCCTCTGGAATGGTGGCTGTAGCATGGAGGGGCATATGAATGTTTAGCATATCTGGCACGTAAATACCTTGCAATGCCGGCTACAAAAGTCCCATACAAACGCCTGTCCTCACTTTCTGGTGACACTGTAAATAAGAAGTGGGCAGCATTATCTCCCATAAATGTAAACAAACTTATTTGTCTTAGCGATTGGCTGAACAAGGACGAGGACTGAGTGAACTTGTAGGCTCTAAAGTTTTGCATTGTAGGAGGATATTGCACCCATTTTGCTCAACACGGTATGAAAATTTTGAAAGGAAAGAAGCACTTCTCGGGGGGGGGAGATATTAGATATATTTTAAAGATTTCTTCAATTTAGCTATTGTTTTGGATCCTGGTATTAATAGCAGCTTGTTTAAAATGTGGCATTTTATACTGTACTTATTACATGAACTCGAGAGCCATGAACAGAGGCAGCAATCAGGAGAATTTCAGAGGGAGTTTAGAGAAGGGAGTGTGAGAATCTTCCAGGTTCAGTTCTACAAGTGATTTCAAAATGGCCAGTGATAGAAACATGGTGGTGACCTGCAACAGATGTGCCATGTTTTCTTTCCTGCCTAAAACTAGAAGCAACTTCCTGTGCATGAAGTGCAGGCCAGTGACTGTGCTGAAGGAGAAAGTTCTTGGACAGGAGGGGGAATTAGACACATTACTGAAAAGAGAAGCTGAGGCGTTCCCTAGACAGCCAGGTTCAGGAAACATCAGTACTCCAGCTTTATGGAAGAAAGGAGACGGCCACCAAGGAGTCGGAGAGAGAGGAAGTCAGAGTGGAGGCTTGGCAGTTCGTAAACACAAGAGGCAAGACATTATGTTGGCATTCTATGTGCCTAGTGATAGCCAAGAGCAGGCAGACTGTGGCTACCACAGAGAAAAGGACCTGGAGGAATTCCACACTAGACATTTCCAATCGATACCAATTCCTCAGAGTGGAAACTGTGGAAGAGACCTGTCAAAATCCAGCTGGTCCAAGGGAACGGAGAGATGTATGGGATACACCCTGTGGATGGCAGGTTGGCCCAACCTGTAAGAAAATCAAGCTTGCCCACAAAGTTCTACAACCATCCAAGGAAGACAGACAATCCAGAACTCAGAAGAATCGAAAGAACATTCTACAAGGGACAGACAGACAACACCCTGGTGGGCTGCCTTCCCTGAGCCAAGACTTGAGATGTCACTCTACAGTTGGATAGGCTTCTGAAGTCGATGGGAAAGGATCCTATAGAGGCACTAATGACAGTGTCGCGGGACATACTGCAAACAGTAGATGACTTCAGGGAACTTGAAGCATGCTGTAAAATATAGAATGTCCAAGCTATCTTCTCTGAGTTCCTTCTTGCCCCACAAGCAAAGGAAGATAGAAGATTCTAGAAATGAACTGCTGGCTAAGTAAGTGGTGTAGGGTGGTGGGTTTTGCTTCTGTGTGGTGAAGGGGCTGTATAGTTTGGATGGCCTTCAGTAGAAGGGGGACTAATCTTCTCAGGGACAGGCTGGCTAGAGTAGTCAAGGGCATTAAACTAATAACAAACGGAGGATAAAAAGAGGGAAGATAGGTGTACTCAGCTCAAAATGGAGATTTCGAGAACAAAATTAATCAAGGAACTGAAGGACAAGAAGGAAAGAAATTATTTAGTTTCCTCTATACCAATGCTAGGAGCCAGGTAACAAACTTGCATCCAAGAGTTTTCAAAGAGCTGTCTGAGGAGCTCCCTGGACTGTTAATCATAGAATCATAGAACTGGAAGGGACCTTGAGAGGTCATCTAGGCCAGTCCCCTGCACTCATGGCAGGACTAAGTATTATCTAGACCAGGGGTTCTCAAACTGGGGGTCAGGACCCCTCAGGGGGTTGTGAGGTTATTACATAGGGGGTCGCGAGCTGTCAGCCGCCACCCCAAACCCCGCTTTTCCTCCAGCATTTATAATGGTGTTAAATATATAAAAATGTGTTTTTAATTTAGAAAGGGGATCACACTCAGAGGGTTGCTATGTGAAAGGGGTCACCAGTGCAAAAGTTTGAGAACCACTGATCCAGACCATAATCTTGATCTTCAGTAAATCTTGGAGAACTGGGGAAGTTCCAGAAGACTGGAAGAAAGCTAATGTTGTGCCAAATTTTCAAAAGGGTAAACAGGATGACCCAGGTAATTATAGGCCTGTCATCCTGACAAAGATCCCAGGCAAGATAATGGAGCAGCTGATACAGGACTCGATTAATAAAGAATTAAAGGAGGGCAATATAATTAATGCTATTCAACATGGGTTTACAGAAAATGGAGCCTGTCAAACTAACTTGATATCTTATTTTGATGCGACTACAAGTTTGGCTGATAAAGGTAAGGCTGTTGAAGTAAGACACTTAGATATGTGTAAGGTGTTTGACTTGGTACCACATGACATTTTGATTAAAAAAACTAGAATGATACAAAGTTAATATGGCACGCATTAAATGGATAAAAGCTACCTAATAGGTTTCATAAACGTAATGTAACCAGGGAATTATCACCGATAATTTTAATGGAGTGCCACAAGGATCAGTTCTTGGCCCTATTTTTATTAATGACCTGAAAGAAAATCACTGACAAAGTTTTCAGATGATATAAAAACTGGGGAAGTGGCAAATAATGAAGAGGACAGGTCACTGATACAGAGTGATCCAAACCCCTTGGTAAGCAGGATGCAAGCAAATAATATGCATTTTAACATGGCAAAATGTGATTGTACCCATCTAGGAACAAAGAATGTAGGCCATGCTTGCACAATGGGGAACTCTATCCTGGGAAGCAGTGAATTTGAAAAAAGATTTGCGGGTTGCGGTGGATAATCGGCTGAACATGAGCTCCCAGTGAAAAGACTAATGTGATCTCTGGATGCATAAACAAGTGAATCACAAGTAGAAGCAGAGAAGTTATTTTTCCTCTATGCTTGGCACTGGTGTGACCACTGCTGGAATATTATGTCCAATTCTGGTGCCCACAATTCAAGAAGGATGTTGATAAATTAGAGAGTTCAGAAAAGAGCCACGAGAATGAGTAAAGGGTTAGAAAAATGCCTTGTAGTCACAGACTCTAAGAGCTCAATCTGTTTAGCATAACAAAGAGACAGTTAAGGGGTGACTTGATTACAGTGTATGAGTACCTATCATGGGGAACTAATATTTAATAATGGACTTTTCAATCTAGCAGAGAAAGGTATATCATGATCCAATGGCTGAAAGCTGAAGCTACACAAATTCAGACTGAAAATAAAGCATAAATGTTTAACAGTGAGAGTAATTAGCCATTGGAACCGCTTACGCAGGGTTGTGGTGGATTCTCCATTGCTGACAATTTTTAAATCAAGATTGGATTATTATTATTATTTATTTTATTTTTTTAAAAAGCTCTGCTCTAGGAATTATTTTGGGAAATTCTCTGGCCCGTGTTATACAGGAGGTCAGACTAGATGATCACAATGATCCCTTCTGGCCTCCGAATCTATGAAAACTGTACTGTCACCAAATTTCCAGCTTATGGATGCTGCTTTAAACCACCAGCAAACCTTAAACAAGTTAAACACTAAGCATTAAACATTGAAAATCTACTCTCTTTTTCTACGTCTGATAGCTTTAGGGCCAACTTCTGTATTCAGATATACATGTGACACAGTGGGACATCCAAAGGCAGAACTAGACCCATTCATTGGGTTCCCATACTGCCAGTGTCATTAATTAGCATTTTATTTGGCTGCCACCAGAAATGCCAATTCTAATTTTAAAAACAACCATCTAGATTTCAGAGTTATTTAAGGGTAACAAGGTTTTACTTTTCAAACTGTTCAGACTGGCTGGTGTTTAGAGTTCATATGAACACCAGTTTCTTCATTTTCTCTCCTTGTGGGTTCCAAGAATAAATGAACCCCTAATTGACATTGCTTTTGGAACAATTTTCAAGACTTTGTTTTTTAAAAGCAAATCCAAACGTGAAATTAAGATTACTCTTACAAATAAATGGACATCGCATATGTTTGCAATTTTTTCTAACCTTTGAGCGTTCTGAGAAAGTGTCTAAAGAGTTCTCTGTATGCTTCTTTGTACCTATCAGCCTGGGTTTGTGAATATATGGACACAGACGTTCCATGTTCTGTAATTCCCAAGGGATTCTGATTATCTACCCGTAATGTTCCTTGAGAACCATGAACCTAAGAGAAAGAGGGGGAAAACCAAAAATACACATAAACGTGTTAAAGATCCCTAAATTAACATGCTTTTGGCCGTAAAACCATCTATAAACCATGGGCTTGTACCACCCAAGGAGTAACTCCTCCAGGAGGTAGAATTACTTGCTCAGTCACTACAGAGGACACAAGCACACGCTGTACTAGCCTGGGTTACAGTTGCACAGTATATTCACTCTCCCTTTGTTATGAAACAAGCTGCTTTTATTTTCAGGCTTAAACATTTCCCCCCCGCCAAATCCAGCTTAGAGAACTCTAATATAAACCAACATGAATTTAGGCAGAAAAGATTTGCTCCGCTAATGAGAGATCTGTACCTTTTTTTTCCCCTTGGTACCTTTTATATCTGTGAGACTCTGATTTACCTCTTGGCTTGCTGTGTCCACAATAAAAACATTACGGAAAAAAAAGGGATAGGTTGTTTACAAAGTTTAAGCCTCAAGGGACCTGAAACAGCTGAGAAACTATCAGGGCCAAATTCTGCTTTTGCGTGACCATATGAAGCTCACAGTAACTCCAAAAAATGACCATGTGCACATCCACTGGCAGACTTTGACTAACAAAACAGAAGGTTTATTTTAAATTGAGAGCATGACAGTCAATTAATTGTTACTTCTACTGCAGTAGTAGTGTTGTGTGTAGTGTGCGTACACCCATAGTATCATGACAGACTCATCTGAAAAAACCCACCTCTAGTCTCTGATCACAGCTTTTAGTACAGTGCTGACTGACGTCCAAAGTAACAATTGCTCCACTAGGAAATTTCATGCTGACTGCTACAGTGTCTGCATCCTTCAAGTAGGCCATATCTGAGTGACAAGAGAGGCACTAACTCAGACTAGGAAATTAAGCAAACCAGCAAGTCTCTTGTACACAAAACTGCTCTTATTTCGTAAGAGGCGTTATGGTGAAAAGAACATCTTCAAACAGTAAAACAGGAAGCACAGTAAATATTGAACATGTTTATGGCCACCTACACTAACCAGAGTACAGTCCACCCCACCACTCTTCAGCACCGCTAAACTCTGGAGATGCTTCTACTGTACTTACTGGGGGTTGAACTCTCCAGGACAAGCAGCATGGCTTACCTTAGAGAGAACCTTTTGCCTTTGAAACATACTTGCCTTTGTGATTACAATATAGGCAACATCAGGCAGCCTTCAGTATGCGGCCTACATATTCCATTATATGGTCACTTGTTGGTTTTATTCCTGGCAATTCAATGCCCTACCATACATTAAGATGATCTATATTGCAGCTTGTAGCAATGGCAGCCCATTGCTGGCAGCAACCAATATTACATTAAAATAGTTAGACTCTGATTAATAGTTTAAGAGGCTGATGTAAACCAGGTCCATAAAGGGGTCTGAAGTTTAACCAAAGAACTGAAAAAATGGTATTTTTAAGCACAAAGCTTTGTTTGAAACCCCCTGGAAATGGTAATATTAGAATCCCTTTACAGCTCACCAACGTTCACAGTAATTGGCATTACTGATATTCCTACAATAATAGTTTTGAAGCACTGAGAAATTCACAGAATTCAGTGATTTTTTTTAAGTGTTTGCAAATCTATCCCAACATTCTAGAAATTCTTCTGTATTTCAATTTTCAAACAGATCCATCAGAGAACAGCTACATTAGTTGCCCCTTCACATATTTTCAAATTTCTAGCACTGAAATATGCAATGACTAGGAAACTAACAACACATCCAATACAATGTCACCAATCCATGTAGTTTTACCTGCACAGAATGCATGTCCCAGTGAAAATATTGTATCCGGTGCACTTTCTCCCAGCAACAAACTGATAATATCAATATCATGTACAGCAGCATTATAGAAAATCCCACCTGGAAGTAAGAGGGAAAAAATGGGCACTACAAGATTTAGCATTTAATTCCTATAAAACCTATGAGCAAACCTAGATATCTATACTGCATGGAAACCAATGTAAGAGCACCAGAAATATTATTTCCAAGAACATACATATATACTCACTAGTCAGAAATCAACATTAGGGTCAAAGGGAATATTCCCTGCCGTAAGGAACAGAATAATGCATTTTAGGGGAACACACACAAACACACATACACAGAAATATGTGGCAAGATAAATTGCTATCCCTTCACAGAACCAACCTCTTCTTCTATAAGAAAGCTACTCAGTACCTGACTTTTTTAGGAAGCTAAGAGATGCTGCTGGATATATGCTGCTAACTGTCGAAATCCGATGAATCCTCCCCAGTGCCTGGCTGTCATGGACTTTTTTATACAAGAACTGCAGGGCTGGATCAAAACGCCTACAGAGAGACAGCCAATGTGGAACAGTGAGTGTTCAGTACACAACAGGTCATCTACACCAATGACATGCAGTCAGATGTTTGAGGGTGGCAGAAAAGAGTCTGGACTTCAGACAACTTCCAGCTTAGACAAGGGTCAAAGTCCAATTTTTCTGATGAGATCAATTGCTCAGCAAATTATGAGATTTTCAAAAACTCAAAATAAGTTCTCATAGGCAATAAGCAGAATGAGTATTTGCCCTTAAAGCTCTTTACTAACAATATAAACTAAGATATTAAGCCACTATGAATAAAGTGATGAGCAATGTCCAGGAAGTTATATATAGCTAAAAAAGACACCTTTATGGTTTTATATTCAATTAGGTCTTAACAAAAAAACCCTCCACTCTAGAGAAGTTCAGATCCAACCTTGTGGCTTGGGCTCGGGCTCAACTTTCTCCGTAGCACTCAAACCAAAATGCAATATCACAGTATATATTTCCATATATATATAATTTGCATACAGATAATTTTTGCTTAAAATGAAATGAACAGTTTTCAACAACAACAACAAAAACGTAAGTGGTCAAGGCTCGGGAGAAGGCAGGGAGGGTAATAATCCACAGTTACTAAACATATTGGGTCAAATTCTGGGTGTAAACTCAGAGCCACTTTCCTTGATTTCAGTGGAGTTACTGAGTTTACAGAACTGTAACAAAGCAGAAGTACGTTAGAATTAACCTTCTTTCCCCATATTGACAGTGATTTATGATTTAGGGCTAGTCTACACTAGAAGCGCTACAGCAGCGCTTTAACGCAGTGCGTCTGGTGAAGACACTCTATGCCAACGAGAGGCAGCTCTATCGTCGGCATAATAAAATCACCTCTGCGAGAGGCAGTAGCTATGTCGACGGGAGAAGCTCTCCTGCCAACATAGTGCTGTCCATACCAGCGCTTAGGTCGGTGTAACTTATGTCACCAAGGGGGTGGCTTACTGACACTCCCGAGAGACATAAATTATGCCAACATAACCTGTAGTGTAGACAAGCCCTAAGATCTATATATACAACCACAAGGAGAAAGAACACTTTTTAATATTTACTACATGTACTCCTATTAAATGGACCAACCATTCTGAAAACAAGCAGGACTTTCATTTTGATGTCCATTATGCGACCCTAGAATGTACAAAAACTACTTCTTCCAGAAGGTGTTATAAGGAATAACAAGCTAAATTCACCTGTATACAGAAGGTCAGCCTAAGGTATTCAAAATAGGCTTATGTTACATTTAAATAATACATATGTACTATACTGGCTATATGCATAGAGGTGAATTTCACCAAATTACAGTGGCTTAATTACATCAGCAGTAGCTCAGAAAGAGTTTTTGTTACATACATTCTTTACAAAGAACATTATTACCTCAGAGCCTACTCTATTATTTACACCCTATAATTATGTATGGTCCACTGAAGAAGGGATGGCATATTTCAGTCAGTACAAGATTTAGGATACAGCTAGAAAGTCAGTAACAAATATTAAAGACAATCAAAATAAAGGTAAGTTTTCAAAATATATAAAATCTCTTCTGCATGATTTTTATAGAAAATTATGCTGTGATATTTTAAAAAACAGAACCTATTTACTTCTTTCTTCTCGTTTTATTTTTCAATTGCTGCAACAGAATTGTCAGTGTGGTTATTAAAAAAACCAGCCAAACAAATAAGGTCTGCAAATTTCTAAGGTTTGAAAGAAAACAAGTGCAATACACATAAGCAGAAATTGTCTGTGAGGCGGCATTGTACTTTGTGACAAGGCTTAATGTTGTAGTGTTTTTTACTGGACTCGACATTTTTGCAAAGCATTTAGTTTTGCAACTGAGAACAGCCAAATGCAGATCTCAAGTAGTCTAACTTTTACCAAAACCCATGTCTGCTGAATTAGATGACTGTATACACATACAAAAAATCTTCACACTTTGTTTTTTTTCTGAAACCACAGGCCAACAAAGTTGATCCATAGTATGGCTCAGTAATTCTAGTTAACAGTACATTTTCCTCACCTGCAAAAAAGATCTGGCATAGAATTTTCAAGAACACGTAAGTGAGTGACTTAGGCTCCTTCAGTCACTCCTGAACATGCTTAGATGCTTTTGAAAATCTTACCCTAAGTACCTGTAATGCAAATTCTGTTAGCACCCAACCCAGTGTAGATGAATAAATTAATTTTAATCCTATGCCAATTATGAAAAGATTCGATTGTTATCTCTATGAAGCGTGAACAATGAATTTTGTAGCAGCAAGTCAACCGAGCTCTCTGTTTAGCTACTTTCTAAGCAAAATTTCTCTAAAACAAGAATTAAGTAGCTAGAAAAATTTAGGAAGGTTTCATCAGATATAAACATTATTTTACATTTATGCTTCTTGTTGAAAACAAAAAAATGCTGGTCTTACTTGTAGAATCCACAGACCAATGGTCTTCCACATCTGTCAGCTTCATCAAAACAAGCCTCTGCTGTCTGCCTATCTAAACTGGGTAGCTTCTCGCAAAACACGCCTTTCCCTATGTAAACGTCATAGAATACAAAATTGAAGGCAGGACATCATCCACACTGAACATTATATATTCTGCAGTGTTCTATACATGTCAACACATTCCAGAGGCGAGGTTTCAGAAAACTGAAAAAAATGTTTTAGCTGAATGATTTTCTATATCTACAGCAGCTACCGTTTACTATTTACAAACCTCAAGAAGTGATTGTTTTTAGAGATAATGAAACTCTGATCGTCTTGGCTTTTCTTTTATTCCTAGCTGTGTTTCTCTGAACAGACATTTCAGTTACCTGTAGTCAGAACAACAACACAGTACAAGCTCCGTTGACATTACAAGTCATTAGGGTCAGTGTCTTCAGTGGACTAAGTTCTCCCTAATTATGCAATTAGACACTCAGTGTATGCCTCAAGGGGAGCGGCAAGGTACAAAGAGGCAGACTGCAAGTGATTTTAATCACTGGAGAGGAATAATAATCCCTGATATAAATGCTGATGGGAGGACCTTATTGAATTAAGACAAGGAATTTACAAATAAAACTGAAGTCAGTCCTGTTCAGAGGGCATTAATAGAGATACATCATCACTAACCAGGAAGCTCAATTTGTGTCTAGAGATGTACAGTTTATAGGCCACCAGAGGAAAATGATTTCCACAGATAAAAATGTTGAGACATTTTAGCAGAAAGAGAATAGAGGCAACTTGTTTTGACGACCACTGCACTAGACCACTATGGACCACCACTGACCAACTGAGCAATTGGTGGCAGTCCATGGAGAGCCGGCCTGTTACATGGTGCTGGCTCTCTTCTCCGTTTACAGTTGATTAAATGCATTAATACTTTCCTAATGTTACTTTACCATGTATGCCCCTGCTGTACTTGCCACAACTATGCCATGAGACAGCAAATGGGAACAGAGATGTCCACAAGATAATCACCCCACTAAGATGGATTGATACTATAAAATAATTTGTGGATCCCTGCTCTAGTGGACTGAGTGTAGGGCTGAGATTGAGAATGGGATCCAGAAACTCAATTCCAGCTCTGACATGGACTTCCCTGACAAAGTGATCAGAAGTGCAAAGTTTTACTGGGGCAGATGTTCTTTAATCATCATACGTAAAAGACACAAAAGGATTTCATTCTTGGAACAATTTTCATTTGAACAAGCATTCAGAACAAATATATGGCTGATCTTTAGCTGGAGAAATATACAAAAACCGGAAAATTAGCAGTTTGGGGTGTTTTTAATGTTACAATTATTTTTAAAATAGCCAATTTAGTACTTAAACTGGGCCTGATCCTGCTTCCATTAAGTCAATAGCAGTTTTGCCACTGACTTCAGGAGCACAAGATTGGTCCCTAATAGCATGTCTTAGATCAATTCTCCAATAACGAGATCCAGGAGATTTCAAAAGCAAACAAGTAAGGACGTAGCTTTATTAACATAGTGGGCCCGATTCAGTGGGACAACATGTTATATATGAAAGCAGAATTTACTTCAGTTCCCCTTACCTGCTCGTAAAGCATCTATCACAATTTCAGAGGCTGCTTCAGGTGGTGAACAGACAATTGCTCCAGAGACACTGCAGAAATTAAGAGAAAAATACTTAGATGGAGACAAAACTTCTGCTGAAACAAACGGGTCAAAATTAAGGAGAGAAAAAGATTCTTGAACATTACAAAAGCTCCTCACATCAGGAAGAGGGTGGGGAAAGAAACCAGCAACTCCCAGGAGACAATAATATTACGAGCAGGGAAAGTTATTTCTTTAAGAACAGCAAGAACATAATCTCTGGGGCAACAGTACCAGGAACAGATTGGGTTACTACATTTAGTAGAGTTTTTAAATGGAACGCTGACTTAATTCATGGTCCATAGCCTCACTAGATATTTTTTTAAACAGTGTAGTTATAAAGATCATGTGTTCACAGCTTAATAGAAAAACCTTTAGAATGGTTTCTTTCAAAACCTGTTTGAACCCTCTAGGTTATCAAAACATATGGGGAAAGGCTTAAAAAACAAATTGACACAGCAAATTGCAGGAAAATGTACAGTGAGTACAATTTAACCCATTTTTAACCTTTGAATTTCTACTGTAAAGTAACATCTTTCAGAGTCACTGTTCCCTTTTAAGATTTGTGTGAAATCTGAAATATTGCCTTCATTTGAAAGTTGACAGGAACTCTTATTTAGCCAATGTGTTTTTATTATATTAATTTAGATCAGCATTCCAGGATGTCCAGTAAAGCAACATAAACACAACATAATATTGCACATTTCCACTGTACCCTTCATCTTGAAGGATCCTGGAGTGCTTTATGAACTTTACACATTCACCTCCCCTGAAATAAGCCAGGCACTCTGCGGTGGAAGGGTGGCAGCCAGCAGGGAAACTGACAGACAACATGCTACATGACAGCATGAGGAAGGGAATTTGGCCAAAGGCATCATCCCTTACAAAACTATCTGCGGAAATAAGACAGCTCATTTGTTTGTACGGCTACATCCAGAAACCCTATATGCAGAAGCTAAACTAAGAGGCGAGATCCTAGAATGTGTGCTATCCTCAGGATTTCTAGTACAGGTCTGTCTCATCTTACGCTGGGGTTACATTCCGCAGTCAGCGCCTAAAGCGAAAATCGCGTATAGTCAAAATTACATTGAGTGTAATGGTGGGCGGAATCGCCCACACTACAGAAACAATATTTAAATTGTTATTTTTCTTTTTTTTTGTTTTTGCCGACCGTGTAAAGCTGAAATCGCGCATGTTAAATGCACCTAAGATGCGACAGACCTGTAAAGTAATTCAACTAGACCTATAGCTGCCACCTGCTGTTGAAAGGAATACAGCGTTCCAATCTTAGAATGTAATATTGAGGGTACTGAGGTCAGACAAGCAGGATTCCCCAAGTGTGTCCTAACTTCAGTAAAATTTTCCAAAGACAGAGTAAGAACACTGATTGTGCTACTTATCCCTTAAAGCCTTAATTACTTAATAAGGAAACATGCATGGAAGTTATTGGCGGACTGTACCGTTGATCATTGAGCACTATGTCTGCATCCTGCTGCCGTAGCACCCTGGTGTTGGCCAGGAATTCTGTATTGAAGGCACGTTCCACATCTGGCAGCTGATCCTCCACAATGTAAAGCAAACAGCAGCCATTTTCTTCCATTAAACTTTGAAACAATGCTTTGTTACCAAGCCCCACACCGAAGAGGGCAAGACCAATATTGCTTCCTGAAGTCCCACTACTGCTGAACCGTCCCACTGACCCTCCAGAAGCCACACTGTTGGATGCCTCAGAAATAACAAGTCTTTGGGTGCTCTGTTTTGAGGGAACAGGCGCATTTCTCAGATGGAGGGCAGCGAATGCCGAAGGGTGACTGGTGGAGGTAGAGGGTGTTTGGTCTTCTCTGGCAGACATGACACTGGTTGTGGAGCTGATGGCGCTGGGGTGAACAGGGATCAAGGACTTGTGGTAGGAAGGTGGAGATGGTACCATGGTATAGCTGGTGCCAGTGCTGGTGATGCAGGGGTTGGTTGAGAGAATAAATGAAGGCTGAGAAAGCAGGGAAGGAGTGTCAAGTTGCATGGAAAGGCTGGTACCAAGGTCTGAACCTGCAGATCTAGATAAAGGGGGACAAAAGTCTTAAGGAAGCCGCTGTAATTCAGGATTATTCAAATACAAAGATTTTGTTCCAACAAGAGAAAACTGAGGAAGTTTTACTGAGCATCAGGTGTCTCTAGGTGTGTGAGCATAAATTTGTTAAAGTTTTATTCCATCATTTGACTGACATGCTATCTGGCAATTAAATTTAGTTAGCTAATACACAAAGAAAATAGTATCTCCCATCTTCTTAACACAGATTTAATAGCAGGTTCTTCATGGTGAGCTATTAGCTACACTTTCACAAAAACTTACTAGTATTTCATGAAGTAACCAAAATCATTATATTTAAACAACAGTTATCAAAATAAATGGATGAAGTTCATTCTGATGACTTACACTTGCTTTTGTTTTACTTTCCTCTTAATCCATAAAATTCAAGAAATTTGCAATATGTTTCCCAGTCAATGTACTTTAAATAACGCAGGCAACATACACATCTTAAAATGCACATTACCAACTCTGAAAAAATTCTTCACCTGTAACCACACTACTTTGAATTAACAACAGTGTGGTGGTGTTGTTTTTTAAACCGTTTACTTTTGAGTGTATTTTTGTACTATTCTGCTTTGATAATGAAAATCAATTAAGTCATTTTCACTTCTAAGTTCTTAGTACTGCAATATTTGGGTTTCAAAGGCTGCAAGGGAATGTTTAATAAACAATTACCTTCTTAGTGGTAAAAACATTTCTATAGATCTTAGGTTTTAATAAAAACCGGGTGGTTGTTTTTGTTTTGTTTTGTTTTAAACAAATTATGCCAAATTGAAACTGACAAATACAAGGATACCGTGTATCCGATTTCCAGGCAGTAAGGGCGTAGTGGTATCCTTGCGTTTATCTGTTTATCTGCAGCCTTGTTGTGTACTCAGCAGGAAGGACTCGGGCCGTTTTAGCACCACTAGAAACACAAAAGCATGCCCGCTTCCTCTGATGCGGGATAACCGCTCCCTGCTGTGACACGGAGAACACAGGACGCGGAACTAAGCGTGGCGTGACCCGTGCGGTGATTTGAAGGCGAGAAGGAAGAAACGGATCCCCGCGTGAGGCAGGGCCGGGCCCCGGGCGGACTCACATGAGGATGGGCGTGCGGAGGCCGTGCTGCTTGAGCAGCCGGCGGTTGCGGTAGTGGCGGCCCGAGGAGAGGTGCTCCAGGATGCGGTCCCGCCGCACCCGCATGGGCAGCTCGCAGGACTTGCAGTAGAGGGTCTCCACCACCGAGCTCTCCCCGGAGCCGCCGTGCTCCAGCAGGTGCCGCTTGACGCCCAGGTCGCTGAACTCGGCCGCGTAGTCGTGCAGCGTCTTCTTCTTGCGCCCCATGGCCGGGCCGGGGCCCCGCGCTGCCCTGCGGCCTCGGGCGCCTGCGGCAGCCGGGCGCTCTCCCCTCCGCGGCCGGCAGAGGGGGCTGCCTCTCATCCCAGGCGGGCCCCGGCCGCCCCCCCAGCAGCGACGGGGCTCGCGGGCACCGCGGCGGGAAGCCGCGGCCCGGGCCCGGCGGTGGGGGGGGGGGTCGCTCCCCTAACGGGCGCGAGGCCGGCCCCGCGCGGGGCTGTCCCGGGGCGCGGGGCTGGCGGGGGGCCCGCCCGGCCGCGGGGGGAGGAGGCGCCTCCGGGCCGCTCCCCTTCCCATTCCCCGGGGCCCCGTCCCCGCTCTGCCTCCGCCGCAGCGCCCGGCCCCCTCGGACCCACCGCCCGGCGACCCCGGAACCGGAAGCCCCGACCTGCCCTCGGAGTCGGGAGGCCGCGGCGGCCACGCGGGGGGGAGGAGGAGGGACTTGCCCGCCCCCGAGAGACCTTCCGCGGTGGGGGCGGGGCAGAGAGTGAGGGGGCCCCAATATCCCCGAATGGGGGGACGAGACACCTCATTGAGATCCCCGAGATCCCCCCGCTACTGCTGCGCCCCCGACACCCCCCTCCCATGTGCTGCTGCTGCCCCCCCCGACACTGCTCCCCCATTCCCCTAGACACCCCCCCGCACGGCTCCCCCNCAACACTGCCCCTGACCTCCCTCGGGTATTGCCCCTCCTCCCAGCCACGCACACTCCTAGGCACTGCTCCCCTGGACCCTCCCGCCCCCGGGGCCCCCCAGACACTGGTTTTCTGACCTCCCTCAGGTATTGTCTCCCCCCCTACCCTCCGGGCCCTGCTCTCCCTGGATGGACGGACGGACACCACCACCTCCTCCATGTGATTTATAACCAGGGCTGGTCTACAGCCAGATTTTGTACTGATGGCTCTGTGAGAGAGGGTGGGTAGCAGAGGGTGTTATACTGATACTGGTGCAGCCCCCTAGCATAGCCACCCTTTTGCTGCTATGAAGGTGCCTGTCAGGGAGCTCATTGCGATGCATTTGCCTGAATGAACAAATATAAACCCCTTTGGTAGCAGTGTCACTACATTCACCCTAGGGGAGGGTATCAGTTTAACTGTACCACTTTCATTAAATCCATACAGAAGTTGTACAAACCCAAAAACCTGAGCTAAGAACATGAAAGGATCTAAGCTGCAGCTCCTGCCACATGGCCCAAGAGGGACTGAGGGGATCCAGGGTAGAAGAGTCCTGTCCAGTGTGTCACTGCTACCTGGTGCCCTGGCTGATGCGAGGGAGGGATAGTGCCAGATGAATCACCAACGAAAAGTAAATGAACATAAGAACGACCATACTCCGTCAGACCAAAAGTCCATCTAGCCCAGTATCCTGTCTTCCGACAGTGGCCAATGCCAGGTGCCCCAGAAGGAATGAACAGACCGGGTAATCATCAAGTGATCCATCCCCTGTGGCCATTCCCAGCTTCTGGCAAACAGAGGCTAGGGAAACCATCCCTGCCCATGAAGCAGTGCCATAAACACAGTGTTAGTGACATGTGCGTTTTATAATATCTGTAAATTCACACAGTATAGTGCTCTATGTCCCACTCCTCAAAAGGATGCTTCTGGTTTCTGTGTCTGTCTTGGACCCTGGCATCCTTTCCCCATCCTTGTCTTCACAGTTTTTGCTTACTGAGGCTCACTTTCTTATTCAAAGGCACAGTACAAGTCCCCCTCTGCCTTGCAGCAAAAAAAGATAACTCTGTAAGTCTTCATTTTGTGCCCAGCTTTTATTCTTCTCTACGAAAGTCATGAACAACATAGGCCTTAGCATTCAGTACACTGCACTGGTTCCAACACCAATAATGTGTATTTTCCGGTAAGTATCATGACTATAAGTTTTCTATTGAGGCAGGTTTATTTTGGAACTTTTCAGTACAGCTGGGCTTTTCAAAGGCATGTGAGTTAGAGGCCAGTGAATTTCAACAGTTTTTCATCACACTAACTTCCTTAGACTGATTACTGGATCAGTTTCCCTGGTATAATGGATTCAGATGGTCGCTTCAGGTATTTGCAAAAGTCCTCCTGCAAATAAAACAGATAAAAGACGGACTGTGTGGCGAGGATTGAATTTCTAATGCAGTATTCTTAGCATGCTGTGAAAGAAACATTTAGAAGGAAAATATTATCAGGTCACATTCTCCTTTAATATGTGCAGTTGGTCATCTTGAAATGTCTACATCTGAAACTTGAATTGACATCAATGCAATTTCCACTAGCAAAACAAGCATAGTGTAGGCAACCAAGATCCGTAGTGTGAGTAATTCTGCCCTTTATAAGTGACTGAAGTAAAAATTAGATGTTAACCAGTCATTTTTTAAAAATGTGAGGTTAAATAAACAGAAAAAAAAATATAACATGCATAGAGTTCATTATCTTGTTTGCTTATACACCGCTACCTCGATATAACGCCACCCGATATAACACGAATTTGGATATAACGCGGTAAAGCAGGGCTCCGGGGGGGTAGGGCTGCACACTCCGGTGGATCAAAGCAAGTTCAATATAACGCGGTTTCACCTATAACATGGTAAGATTTTTTGGCTCCCGAGGACAGCGTTATATCGAGGCAGAGGTGTATTAAGTCTCGACAGTTCCAAAAAACAAAAAACCCTTATAAAAGGCCTATTTCTGAGCGATCCTGAACAGCAACAATTCCCTTTGGCTTCAACAGAAGAGTATCTCAGGATCAGGTTGATAGTGAGCTGCTAGGATACTGTCAGAACAACTTTAACCTTTTGGGGGGACTTCTCCTGTCATTCCTATTGATCGTTGGAGGTACTCTCCCATTCTTCTAATTCAAACCCATTTTGTCCATTTCAATAAGCATCTGAACTCTGGATGCTCCTCTGAACCTACTTAAAGTTCTACCATCAGTGATAATAGATCCCCATTTTCTTTCAGATAGGAATATTCTAAAATCCATTATCATACAGATCTATGACTTACTGGAAATCCACAAGAACCTTCCTCATATCCGTGTCCAGTGCAATTCTTTCCCCCATGCTCCGGGGCAGGATTATTGCATCGTCGAGATCGGCTCACCACGCCTAGGCCGCAAGAGATGGGGCAGGGAGTCCAGGATGCCCACGGAGACCACATCCCATCAACTGAGACAAAGAAAAAACAAGCATGACCAGGGCTTATCTACTTCATTTCTTTTTAATTTCGACACGTTTCAGGCATTTATGTTCAGGAAAGAGAACATCAGATGGGCTGTTGCAAATCTGGTCTTTTCATGCAAACCACTGGCCACTTTTTCGTCTGGCAGCATCGTTGTTATTCATAAAGTACTGGGAGGGTACATCACAGTTTACAAAACATGAAAAACGCAGTAACCATGCCAATTTGGACAAAAACATGGATCAGCAGTTCACATGTAAGAAGCCACAGAAACTTTAACAGTGAGGGGAACATGAACTAGTCTTCACAGAAAAGGGGTTTTAATGAGGGACTTGAAGGAGGAAATGGAGATTTGAGAAGCAGGAAAAGATGGATGTTCTAAGCATCAAGGCATAAGGAAGATGTACACCTACTGATGGGAGGAGGAGACAAAAGGAGCAGTTAGGAGTGGGAGGAAGGGTAGGGTGAAATGGGAGCAGAGATGTGGTGGGAAGCAGAGCTCTGGGGACAGTCCAATCTGGTACTGAAGCACCTTTGACATTACTTGTGCAACAGAATCTCTTTCTCATTCTCACCTGCGTCTGATATTTTGGTGAAATGTTACAGAATTCAAACTAACTACTGCACCTGGGCATTTGTTGTTGTTGCACACCGTGACTTCCTCCTTTAACCCAGCACAGGGCAAACCTCCTCTGGAAGGAGCAGGGCTATTGCAAATCCGGATTCTTTTCTTGATTCCTGAACAGGTGTCAGAACACATTGACCAGGGTGACCATTCTGACCACTGGCCATTCACTAGAGAAATGAAACAGAAGCATTCTCACCTCTCTGAGCAAGGTGGCAGATCCACATTGATTCAGACTATTAGCAGCTATTTGTGTTGAAGTGTATCCTCATGGAATGTGACAAGATTCACTGAAAGGGTTTCACATCATTGAGAATAATGGAAAATCATCATTAGAACAAAGGATGTTGTCACAGAATAAATAGCACTCTCTCTCAGCAGAAATGTCTCTGCTTTACCTTATGGATATATTTTTAGTGAAGCCCTGAACTCAGCTTTTACCTTTACATACTGCAATAGGGTGTAGAGAGACCATTGTTCTAGAAGCAATGGGGCCACTGGGTGTGCTCTGAGTTAGACTCGCAGGATGTTAAAACATACCAAAATATCACCGTCATGATCACATGTTGATACCTGTCATGGCTCAGCACAGCTCATTTTGCTGGGCAAGCTCCTCCAAGTGACAGTCCTAATTGTGACAATCCATGGTCTCCTGTGACCACCTTCTACTCCATGAACATGATCTCTTCCTTCAAATGCAGGAGATGAAATGATATTTGATAGGTGCTGTCACAGGCTGGCTGGTCCTTTAAGTTTCAGCCTGTGACCTAGCAACTAGCCCCCACCTGATGACGATGTGAAACTAAATAATGATAATTACTGACCCCTGCTGTGAAAAGGTTATGGGGGAAGGCCTGGGAGAGAGGAGCAAAGAAGTGAGGCTGGAAGGCCCACACAAAGCAGGGTAGGCTCCTGTGGGGGAAGCCCTGAGCTAGGGCCCACAAGGGGCAGAGAGATCCCTAAGGGAAGCTACCAGAGTCCCCAGGGAGAGGAGGCAGTGGGGGGGATCCTGTGACAAAGCAGCAGCAGCAGCAGCAGAGGAACTGTGCAGGAGCAAGTTGGGATCCTGTTGGGGAGGCCCCCAGACAGGGCCTATGAGAGAACTTCTGTAGAGGCCTGGAGGGATGTAAGAGTTACTAGTTTATAGACTTCAGTTGGACCCGGGGCACCAGGGGGCGCTATCAATGATAAGTGTGTACCCCATAACAGGTGCCAACTAAGGGCCCAGTTCACAGTTTTCCTGAACCTCGGGTAGCTGTTTTCACCAATACAAACTGCTGCTACCATTCTCGTTTGGTAATATTTTATGCCCACTTTGCACTAATGGAAATGACTACACAATAGCAGGTCATCAGCAGATCAAGCCCTAAGAATTTCTTTAACTTGTGGTCAACTAAAGCAGCATATAATACAAGGGATTGTCAGTGAGATAGCTTCTGTTACAGCGGGTCTTCTCATGGCTCCACTGCTGGAGAGAATGGCAAACCAGCTTTGAACAGGTTGAGTCCCTACCCCCATCCTCAACACAGCAAGCAGTTCCTGAGTTAGTATCCAAGCACCCGCTTCCTGGGCTTGGCTTTAGTGGAAATTCAAAAGCAGTAACATAACCTCAATCTAAACTTTCCAAGCTTAGATGTTCTTTGGGTTTCCTTCCTCTGTGCTAGTCCCCTATGGCCAGAGACACCCTGTGAACCCCTTTATACACTGTTTGGAGTTTACTGCACCCACCTGCCAGTATGACTTAATAGTAATTACCTTGAATCTTAAGACAGGGTTTTATGAGCTGCACCTAGGGGAACTCAAGGAGTCCTACATTCCTGTACAAGGTCTTGGGATCAGCCATCCTGTTACACCAACACAACTGATCATCATTTTGTGACAACTCATGCTCTAGGGGATAGAGAACTAAAAAGAAGCAGAGCTGCTGAGAGCAAATGAGATTCTTATTTAGCTTGTTTTGGAGCAGGACATCCCAATTTCTGTTTCCCATGCCAAACTGGAACAGTTTAGCTGACAAGCGTTGCACAGGGAATAGAAATCATACAGCAATCTGTACGAATGTAGCTGTGGATATATACATACTCTAAGATAAATGAATGAGTTTTGACTCACTTGGGCAAGGTTCTAGATTGGGACAAAGCTTGAGATCAGCAGAAGGTCCCTCACAACGCATCCCACTCTCTGGATGGGTGCACAAGCGGATCCGCATCTGGTTCTGGTATCCACAAGTGACAGTACAGACAGACCACGGAGACCATGGGGACCATATGCTTTTTGCTGCCATAAGGAGGACAAAGATGAAAACATCAGAATGAGAAACAAATCCACTCCTCACTTCTTCCCAGTCACGTGTAAGTAACCAACAGGTAATCTCATTTCCTTACCTTTACAGTGAATGCCATCACTAATAAACCCACTCTGACACACACAGAAATAGGAGCCAAGAGTATTCAGACAAGTAGCATCCTGATTACAGTTATGGATACCTCCTGCACACTCATCTATATCTAGAATGGAGATAAAAACCTACACTATTTTTTCCCATTTAAATTCAGTTATACAGGATTCATGTAAATTACAGGTTTCTACGGCACAACAGTATCTTTACTCAGGACCATCGACATGGGGAAACAACCACAGATATTGTTTTGAGTCTGTCTTGACCAAGGCTCCCTGGTAGGAATGGGACTTGATTTCCCTAGGCCTCCATCATTCCAAGCCATCTTGATAGGGCTCACTGCCTGGCCCTTTTCTGGCCTCTCAAGAAGCTATTTCTGCACATTGCTTTGGTCCCTGTAAATCACAACCACAGCCTTTGAAAAATGGACTTCAGAATGTATTAGCTGACAAGCTAACTCAGTTTAAAAAAAACCCCTCAAGTCTCAGCTCACATTTCCTTTACCTACACAGCTGTACAGTCCATCTCCTTTGAATCCATGTGGGCAACGACAAAAGTATGATCCATATCTATTGATGCATTCAGCCTCGGGCAGGCACTTCATGGGCATTCCTTCCACACACTCATCTATATCTTCAAGCAGAAAGAAGTGAATGTGCCTAAGTTTTAACAGCAGATTTAACTAATTATAACCGAGTCACAGTTTTTGACTGTGGGCACAATGGATACACACCTGCAACAGTGTGTGTGAACCCACTAGGCCCACACAAATCCACATTTGTGCGCACAAATTGACATTTGCAGCTGCACTATTATGTGAATTGTGCACTCAAATGCTGATCCTGTGCACAAAGGTGGGTCTTCGCTGGCCCAGCAGGACACTGGAACAGTCTGTTGAGCAATCAAAGAATGCAGCGCATGGCTTGGTGTCTGTTCATGAGACATTGGGGGGGTGGGGTGTTCACTTGATTGTCATTGTTTTAATGCTGCCTCAGCAGTCGACTATTCATTAACTTGAATAATGGTCCCTGACCATTCTGTCTGTTGCTCGCGTGACCAGCTCTTTTGTGGGCACTAAAGAGATATCCAACTGCCCTTGTATGGAATTCCTGCAAATTGCTCTCAACAAATCACATCAGATTACTTGTCCAGCGTCCCATCTCCCTGCCATTGGTTTACCAAGTCTAGCATGCTGTGATCAATGCTTGGGCATTTTCTTTTACAATAATGGCAAAGTGCAAACCTGCACATGAGGGAAAATCTTGCTTCGCCTCCACAAATAGTCAGAAGATGCCCAGAAGCATGGCCTGATTACTTCTCTCTCTTAGGTTATATGATTGAAAATAGTATTATTGGACCAAAATGTGTCTTGTCCTTTTAAAAACTTCAGCCACTACCATTAACAGCATGAGAGAGAGGATAGTGCATCTCACTATTACACTGTCATGCAAACATTGCAGGTGCAAAAAAGGATATCAGACACTTTTAAAAATCACAATAAAACTGAATTCAAGCCAGCCATGAAAGGGAATGTTGACTAAACCCAATCTTTCTGGAATTAACTTTGGATTTCCTTCACAAGCTGCATGGCACAGCATAAAGATGTTTTTAACAAAACTCATTGTTATATCTAATGAGTAATTAATCTTATTCTGATCTTCACCTTGAGGCAACCCTTTAGAAAGGCTACACGATTTTTACAATAGCAGCTTAAAACACAAGCAAAATCATTAAAATGTGCAATTTTAGTGTCATTACTGAAGAATTCGGTTATTTTTATAACATATTCTGAAATGGATGCCCGGGACTTGACACCCTCCTCCCCCATCTTTTATTCTTTTCAATGAGGCAAGCAGCATTTTGGTGTCACATGGGAATCCTTTACATGGATATATGTTGATCATAAGGCATTGAATGGCTGCAGCAGGATCACGAACGCTTCAGTATCTTCTATGTTATGTTATGCTTACATTATGAGAAAATGCTCCAGGAACCAAAGTGCATGAATATTTACCAATACAGTGTACGCCATTTCCCTCAAATCCCGGGTTACAGTGGCAATTCTTTTCATTCCGAGTTCCATTGCACATTTTGCTAATATCTGGGAGGGAAAAATGCACATGTGACACAAATAAACAGGTACCTGGCCAAAGTAAAGTAATTGTTCCATTTAATCATTTCATTCAAGTCAAAAAGACATAGTTGCCCTTTATAGTAAACGCGATGGGTGTTGGTTCATTCACAGACTCAGATTTTAAGGCCGGAAGGGACGTTTATAGCACAGGCCATAGAATTTTACCCAGTTACACTTGCATTGAGCCCAATAACATGTGCTTGACTAAAGTCTAAAGCAAATCTCCCAGAAAGGCATCCGGTCTTGAGGTAAAGTCATTAAGAAATAGAGAATTCACCACTTTTGTTGGTGGTTTGTGCCAATGGCTAATCACCCTCACTGTTAAAAATTTGTCCCTTGTTTCTAATTTCAATTTATCATGCCCTTAACTTCCAGCCATTGGCTTTTCTTATGCTTTTCTCTGCTAGGTTAAAGAGCTTGTATTTTTTCCTGGTAAAGGTATGCGTATACTGCAGCGAAGTCACCTCTCAATCCTCTTGATGAAAAACTAAACAGATCATGTTCTTAAATCTCTAATTGTAAGGAATCTACTCCAGCCCTCAAATTATTTTTGTGACTCTTTTTCTGCACCCTCTCCAATGTTTCAGCATTCTTTTAAAAATGTGGAAAACCTCATTCACTAAAAGCTTTGGTGAACAGTTAATTTCACTCATATGTTAAAAGGACACTGTCAAGCAGAAGTGGCCTATATATATTTGCATATAAAATAATAATTTAAATAAAAAAGTGGTCTTACCAAAGCTAATATTAATATAGAATGTTGTAATGATTTTTTAAAAATATTGCATTGGCTGATTTGGTGGCATTGAATATCTAAGTAAAAAGGTAGAGATGACATGGAAGTCAAATCCTGATGAAAGCATACTAAGGATAATGCACCATAAATTTAAAAACACTCAGTACCCTTCTTTATGAAGAAGAGCCTCTGGGCTACCATAACCCTTCCAGGAACATCAGGGGTGAAATCATAGACAAGAGCTCGGATGTAACCAAATTCACTATTCCTGAGAGAAGGTAAAACAGAAAGGAAATGAGAATCCTCGATTTCCCACTCAGGTTTTCTACTGAAGGTTGCTTTACAGTACTCAGACTTCACTCTGGGGACAGGTTTCCTGCTAGATGAGCAGGGAAGGAGATTAGAACTCAGACATTTTGTTGATTTTGTCTCCCCTCAGACCACAGGCAACTGGAGGGTAGTTTAGGAACAGAAGGGGGAGAGTACTCAAGAGGGAAGAAATAGAAGGAAAGGGGAAGTACAGGTGATAGGAGATGAGGGGATTAAAATGCAGAGATCCACTCTGTTTTATGACAGCTGCAGAACCCCTTGATGGCTATTTTTCTTATAGACTCAGTTCACAGTTGCTTATTATTTCTTCTCCTTCTCTAGATCTGTTTCTATTCCTAATCACTGAAGAAATAATATTTTTACAGCGAAGTATTAAGAGCACCACTATGTGATGATAATCCCATCAGTCTATTTGCCTTATTCTCTGCTCCTTGTGGATGCTAATCCCCTATTGGTGTGCATATGGGGCGGGGGGAATATGATAGAGGTTATAAAATCAGGAATGGTGTGGAGAAAGTGAATAAGGTAGTGTTATTTATCCTTTCATATAACACACAAACCAGGGGTCACGCAATGAAATTAAAACAAACATAAGGAAGTACTTCTTCACACAATGCACAGTCAACCTGTGGAACTCCTTGCCAGGGGATGTTATGAAGGCCAAAATATAGGTGGTTCAAAAGAGAATTAGAGAAGTTCAAGGAGGATAGGTCCATCAATGGCTATTCACCAAGATGATCAGGGATGCAATCCCATGCTCTGGATGTGCCTGAACCTCTGACTGCCAGAAGCTGGGATTGGAATGGATCACTCAGATTGCCCTGTTCTGTTCATTCCCTCTGAAGCATCTGGCATGGGCCACTGTCGGAAAACAGGATACTGGGCCTAGATGGACCATTGGTCTGACCCAGGATGGTCATTCTTATGAAGATGCATTACTCTGGGCACTGAGAAGAAAACAGGAGTTTACAAGCTGAAAGTACAGCAGATTACAATCATACTTTACTCCTTTGATCTCAATCCCCTCAGTCCCGTTGGCCAGCACAACAGCATTGGTGTCAAACAGCGTCATGAGCGAAGGCTCCTTGGTCCACTTTACAAAGCTGGAGGGAGACACCTGAAGATACTGGGGCAGCTGGATGGTAATAGTGTCTCCTTCTAAAAACTGTCCAAGCTCTAAAAGGGCAAATACAAAACCAGAGAACAAGATCAATAAACATTCATGATGGCGCCTAAAAAACCCCCAAACTTTCCTTGGTTCTAAAAGCAATCTAACATATAAATCATACCAAGTATGCCTCAAGGAAAGTAACAGTCAACTGAATGAAATGTCTTGGATTTATGCTCCAGTCAAAGTGTGATATAGATCTCCATGAGGCTGGAGATAAAGATATGCAAAGATCCTGGAGACAGTATTATGTCAATGTTCATTGGCAGATTCCTTGTGTGTCAGCTGTACTTTGATCTTTAATGATCAGTAACATACAAGCATCTAAACAGAGTGTTATGGAGGAAGCCAACTTTTTTTATAATGTGTCCTTGCACCAACACTCAGGGGGCTGTAAAGAGAATTAGAATATAATCATATTAATAAGCAGCATTAAATTAACATCATATAATGCAATATAAAAGCAAAACCACATGCTGTAAATGTAAATCAGATTTCAACTCCTCCCTCCAATATCAGGTCTTGCTGGATATGAAAGTCTAAAATCAAAATTGAATGAAGAATACAACAGAATAAATGGGGATACCTATAGATGGGGTGCTACCTTCACAGAAAGAGGTACAGTTTACTATTTCTTTATAGATGAGAAACAGTCCTACAGACATCCTCTGTAGGTGATTACAGAAGAAAAAAGGGTCTGTTCATTTACTAAAAAAAGAAAATCTCATGAAATGTAGGACAGCTGGCGATCCCAAACACAAAAGGCTTAGTTCAGGAGCATGCCACCCTTTATGATTTATCGGCTAGTGTTAGTACAGGTTAGCTGTTTCTGATAAAATGGGTCCTGATATGGATGAACGCCCATGGGCCAATCCATTCTCATTTAAGGGGATGTTTACAGATATAATGGTCACTGCAAAGCACCATGCATGTTTCTGGTTTTACAAAAATGATTACAACCAGCTTTGTCTTATTTGACAAAGATTTCCACACTGACCCTTACAGCATGGTAAAATTTTCTAAATGTTAATAGTGGTAGCAGTTTCCATTTCTTACCTATTGGCATTCTTTCTAGGACAAAAAAGTATCTCAAGTGAGAAGGGTTTAACATCTGAAAGTCTGTGAAATCATAGGCTTCAATCTTTGCCTGTTTATCAGGTAAGGCTTTTGCTTGGATTTCAGCCCAGAACATGTTTGGATAAAAATCATCCTCATCAATGGAAAACAGCTTCAGAGCCAGACTGCTGTTGGCCAGAGTCATCTTTGGGGACAGGTTAGCAGCTGGTGTCAATCTCCTTCGATAACTGCAAAGAAAGTCCTTGTAACCAAATGGGGATTTTTTGGCTAAGATCAATTGGAGCATGGAATTAACTCTAAGTTAAGATCTGAAATAGGTTTCCAAGGGAGGTTGTGGAATCCCTATAATTTTTAATAACAGGTTAGACAAACCCTTGCCAGGGATCACAGGTGCCGACTTTACCAAGCAGGGTGTGTGTGTGTGTGTGTGTGCGCTCAACTCCTGGCTCTGTCCCAGGCTCCGCCCCCACTCCACTCCTTCCCCCAAGGCCCTACCCCTGCCCTGCCTCTTCCCCCCCCCGCCTCTTCCCGCCCACTCCCCCGAGCGTGCTGCGTCCTCCCTCCTCGCCTCCTGCAAAACAGCTGTTCACAGCAGGTGGGAGGCGCTGATCTGCAGGGCCTGCCAGTGGACAGGAGGCACTGGGAGTTTGGGGGGAGCTGATGGGGGGCTGGCACCCACCATTTTTCCCCCCCATGGGTAATCCAGCCCCAGAGCACCCACAGAGTCGGCGCCTATGCCAGGGATGGTCTAGGTTTACTTGGTCCTGCCACAGCACAAGGGGCTGGATTAAATAATCTCTCAAGGTCCCTTCCAGCCCTACATTGCTGTGATTGTTTCTTATTTGATCCAAACTGGTCCCCTGCATACCTAACAATGACATCACCACCTGTAAAAATAGATAATTTCCTGTAATAAGCACTATCTGATGCATTCTATTACACATATTATAGGCTTGTAACATCCATAATGGTGTGGTATCTGCACTATTCTAAACATACCTGTGGAACTGGGGTCCTTGGGCAGAGTAGAATTTGTACCATTTTATCATAGACGGGTGGTGGTTCCCAGCGATAGAGACTCTGAAAGTGACTGTTCTTCCAGTCATTACTTTGATAAGACAAACCTGCTCTCCAAAGCCATCACAATCAGAGTTATTGAAAACAGTTATGCTGACAGCAGGCTCTAGAAAAGGATAAACAAAGATCTTTGTCTGTCTTTAGAATCATGGCAAGAAGCATTCACCTGCTCTTGTTTATTACTGTTATCTAAGTGAATCAGTACTGGTAGAAGATGTCAAAAATCAATCTCCATTTCAGCCATATTGCCTGTGGAGTTCCACTGCTGCTGCTGCTCTCTGGATACAGAAAATGATACACACAGGAAGCGCCACAAAGGTCTGACCAATTTCACTTTTACAATAGCAGCATAAGCAGCTACCTCCAGGCACAGGTAGCCCATAGGGGGCAGTTGTTCATATTTGGATGGACATGGACTGGTCTGTCCTTGCTGCTAAGGCTTGTCCTATTCTACGTTTTACAGTACAGCACTTTGCTTACCTGCAATAATACTATAATACTTGGTGCATCTTTAGTCCTTTCCATGGAAGGATCTCAATGCATTTAATGAGCTCTAGTTAATTGCTATATGACCCTTGTGAGATAAATAGGCATTATTATACCAGTATATAGAGAAGTCAACTGAGGCACATGCAGGTAATGTAACTTGCTCAAGGTGAGTCACTAGCAAAGCAGAGAAAAGAATCCAGGAGTCCTGACTCCTGATCCACACTTCCTCCTGCTGAAAGGAGGTCCCCTAAACATGCTGTCAGAATTAGCTTAAGCTGTCACTTGCCTTGACAGTAATTAGTGCCATCACCCTCATATCCTGGCAGACATTGGCAATAGAAATAGGTTGTCACTTCATCCAGCTGACAAATTGCCTTTGGATGACACTGGATTCCCCTTGTGTTGCATTCCTGCTTGTATGGATCTGGAAAGAAAGACTGTTTACAAACACGTAGAATCATAAAAATGTAGGGTTGGATGGGACCTCAAGAGGTCATTTAGTCCACCTTTCCCCTCCCCCAACCCACCCCTGCTCATCAATAGTACGCAAAGCGGATAGAATGATAGAATCAAAAAGTCCCAGAAGGCCTGATCCATTGACATTAATGGAGAAGCTCCAACTGCCTTGCATGGGCTTTGGATGAGGCCAATCAATAACGCTTGGGAGACGCACAGATCCAAGTCTGGAAACAGAATCTCCAGCACAAATTGGTAATTTAATTTTCTTTTAAATAGAGTTAATCCAGAAAATATATTTGTTTCTTTGCAAAAATTAATGTATTTTGAAACTGAACAAAATCTAGATTCTCGATGAAAAACAAACTGCATGTGAATTAATGTGGATCAGCATTTCCCATGTGTGTGTGAAATCTTCATATAAGGCTGTGTTATCAGAGGACACATTTTAACAGCCTTTGAACAAAGATTTTCGCACTCTGGAAATCTAGCAGTTCAGCAGGAGCTTTCACACAGCTTAGTAGTAAAATGCCACCATCCAATTCTAATTTAGCATTCATGGAACATCAATCATTGCTGAAATAGAACAGATTTTTAAGGAATGTTTAAAGTATACTTTTGACTCTAGGCTTCTAGATTCACCCAGGATTATGATTTAGCTCGGAGTACTAAAGACCCTGAACATTATCCAGGGTGGTAGCTGAGAATTTATGTTTAATTTCCACTGCGAATTAATAACTCACCCTGGGTTTTGCTCTGAATTTGGGGTGTTAATAATGACAGGAGGAGGATCCACTTGTCCAGCATTTTCAGTTAAATCTCTGCTTGGTCTAAATCTCACATCTCGCTGCTTCTGGTGGCATTAGAAGATCTCCAGGAGCAAGCCTGTAAGTCCGTGGGGGAGAGCAGCCCAGAGAGCCATCTGGTCCCTTGCTGGGGTGTGAAAAGTGCCGCTCCCAGAGCCAGCGGCTGCCCTGGCGCTTTGGCGGAGGGAGGGTCCGTTCCCGTTCAAACTGTCCCGAGGGTTCGGGTTCGGGTTCGGATTCGAAGCAGCGAGGAGCTGTGTCCTGCGCAGCCCGTTCAAAGCCAGGCCGGGCAGACGGGAGAGCCCTGCAGAGAGCTGTCCCCATGCGGCGGTGCTGAATCGGCCCCCTCTGCAGGCCCTGCCCCCGGCGAGCTCCCCCATGCTGCCCCGGCGCCGGGGCCGGCCCCTGTTCGCCTCGGACTGTTGAAAGGCAAAAAGTGTCCCGCGAAGGCGCCGCTGGGTCTGGGCACCCTGGGGGCTGCTCCCAGGCGTGGGGACGGCCCCCGCCGGCGCTGGTTTGAGGGCGGGGTCAGGTGCCCTGCCGGGGCGGTTGCGAACACACTGCAGCTCAGCGCTGAGGGGAGATGGGGCTCAGGGGGCCACTTGCAGGGGGAGACCCAGGGTCAGTTCCCCCCTCTCTCTGCCCGAGCGGGGGAAGAGCCGGACCAAGGGCTCGAACCACTGGGCTCCGGGCCGCTCTGGGGTGCGCGCGCGCCCTCCATCTCCCCAGCCGGCCTGGGGTGGTCCAGATCTGGGAGCCTGCATTGCCCGCGCCGGCCGCCAGGGGCGCTCTCAGCGGCCTGTTTCGCCCCCCACGCGCTCAGCCAGTTGCTTAGCAACAGCCGTCCACAAGCCGGGCGCCTCCCCCGCCCGCCGTTCCCTCAGCTCATTGGCCACCTCCCCTGTCCGTCCCGCCTCGGGGTTTGTCAGGCTCCCGCAGGCCGAGCGGCTGGTTGAGAGTCCACCGTGGGGTGCAGGGGCCGCGGCAGGTGAGGAGCCCCGCCCCTAGACGGCCCCCCTACTCCTCCCCTCCCGGCCCTGCCCCCAGACAGCCCCGACAGCCCCCCCGCGCCTGCCCCCAGCCCCTCCACTCCCTGCCCCCCAGCCCCTAAGCCAGCCCCCCTGCTCCCCCCAATCCCTGACCCCCGGCCCCCCAACCAGCCCCCTGCTCCCCCCAATCCCTCAGCCAGCCCTCCTCCCTCCTGCTCCCCACAGCCGAGATCCTCAACCACATGGGGCTGGTATCTCCCTGAAAGTTCCTCTCTGCCCCCACGGGGGGCAGGCCCCACAGTTTGCAAACCTCTGATTGAGACTTATCAGGAACACAAATGAGGAAATGTGATTTGTAAAATTATAGGCCTTTTAACCCAGCAGGCTCCCGTTAATTCTCCCCCTCTCCATTTTGTGAAAGGCTGCGATTGGTGAAACACCATTAGAGAGATGAACTTGATGACAAAGGGTTTCAGTGAGCTCCAGGAATTAAGCAGCCGAAGGCAACAGCCACCAGTATGGAAACTTCCCAGCGGTAGATCCACGCTGAGTAAATCGGCTCAAGCAGTCAGACGCTACTATGAAAACCAAGTATTTAATATGCTGCTATTTTAATCACGTTTTAGACATGATAAAATGGGATTTGATTTGATTTGGGAAGCAAAGGGTTACAAGGGGCTGCCTTGCTAACACTATACACCTTCTGAGAAGTACTTAGCACCTTGCAGGTTGGCATTTTGGGCAGCAGCTTCTTTCAGGTTTGAGCTCCAAAGAAAGGAAAATCCCATCCAGTAGAATGGATTCTGCACAACCACAGGACCCGATCATATGCCATTTGCTTACCCGGAAAATATTGGGGTCTCTCAAGGCAAGTGCAGCAAAGGCCAATTTGACATTATCTGCATATTACAGAAGTGGATTTTCATCCCTCCTATGCAATTGCATGCTTTGTTGATCAGCAAAATCATAATCCCACCCCCAGGATTAATGCTGGCAGTTCCAAAAGGGGTTAGGCACACAGTTGCAATGGGATTTGGGCATTTAACTCCCTTGAAAAATCTTAGCTGAAAGAAAGTGGGAGAAAGGAATTTTAGCATTTGATGAAGGCTTTCTTCATGAGGGTCTGATCCTGCAGTGAACTCAGTGCCTCCTGTGACATGCTGAGCCCCCTCTACTCCCTCCAACTTCAGAATGAAGTTGAGGATACTCAGCACTTCGCAGATCAGGCCCTGACCTTGTGCAGCCTATCATTGCTGGTTGTCACATCACAGAATGGATTTACCCCAACCTTCCTGCCAACCTACAGTTAAAAAGCACTTTTTGAATAAGTCACATCCAGTTAATGGTCTAATTTCCTCCTCTTTGCCAGGCTGATATCAAACCTGCTGGCTTCTCTGAGTCAGAGTATGAGCCCCAGGTAGAGGAATTACAGAGATCTTTTCTAATGCGCCCTGGATGTCCTAGATTTAGTAACAGAGCAACTTCAACATCCCAGCTTGGTAAGGCTCACAAGAGAGATCAGCAAACCCCCAGTACTCTTTCCTGTGATATATTAAGCTATTTGTCCCACATGATAGCCCTTATTTCCCCTGTACTCCCATTTAAGTCCTACAAATTGTTTCCCCATTCATTCATCAAATTGCAGGTAGCCAGAGTACTGATGATTCCCTCAGCACAACTTTAACATGTAACACGGATCTTGCACTTGACTAGTATGTATTTGCTAGTAGGGGCTTTCGACAGTATCATTTATTTAGCATTTCCTCAATGCTACCACAAAGTTAAAAAAGAAAAGCCTAGCTGATAGCAAGTGAAAAACCCAAAGGCAAGTGTACATGATCCAAGAAAGAGGAGGCCAAGACCACCCAAACAAAAAACCATCCTGCCTTCAAAGGGCCTCCAGACCACCTCCAGCCATCCAGAGTTCCAGCTTCTCCCATTGTTCTAGGAGGCAGGCAAGCTGTCTCCCTTTCCCTTAGACAGCAGGTCAGGGAAGGAACAATTTAACTAAGTTCATAAGGCTCTTACCTCCGAGGCTTGAGTCAGTGTAACCAAGCATGTAATCAGAAAACAAAGTCTCTAAGCCTAGGTCAGGCTGGTGACCGATGGGAGGGGTGAGCCACTGTCACCAACACCACTTCTGGTTCCTTTCTCTCTCACTCAGCTGCCTTTCCCTGTTTATATATAGCCCCAGGGCGGGGCAGGGTGCTTCTTGATTGCACCCAGGTTGTTTAGGCTGTAAACTCCACATATCTCTTGAAGGGGTAGTCGCAGAGTAGGGTAGTCCTACTGAGAGGAGTTTTTCCCTATGTCCTGAACACTAGCCCCATTTTTCAGGTTAAGGAACCTTTGGACTTATGCTGGGCTGTGACAGTGTCATGCTGAACGGAGTTTCAGAACTAGTTTCTGGATGCTCTGGTGGTCCCTTTTAGCCTGCTCTGTGACTGAAGACAGATTTTTCCTTATTCAGAAGGGCGAGGTGACTCAGATCTCAGCCCCTTTCATTCTATCATAAATTTGTGTTACCATGACCAGGTAAATCTACCTGGATATTAAAAGTGATAGGTTCCTCACATACCTGAACTAGGAATTCAGTATAAATGTATAATATTTAAATCAGTCCATCTCATTTTGCATAAAACCCACATTCTCTTCACTTCTCTGAAACTGGTAAGAGTTTCAACCCTTTATTGTGACAGAAGGTATAAGCCAGAGTGCTGAGAATATGGAATACGTCAAATAGATATTTTTCTTGCCAAAAACAAAAAAGAAAAACCACTTAGAAGTAACTAGGATTTTTTTTTTCAAACACAGAAAGTACTTTCTCAGACATCCCTGATTTGTCCTTTAATTTGAGTACCATCAGTCTGTCCTCCCAACTCAACTTTGAAGAGTGGAATGCTGCCTTTCAGAACACACATCCATCAGAATTGGCCACCAAAGGTAAGGAAGGGGATGACTGTGAAGACTGTATGCGTGTGTGTTTTCCCAGAAGGGTGAAAATCCACTGTGAAATCGGTGCTTTTGCAAGGCAGCGCATTACATTGCTATAGGAAAAACCACTGGGCTTGCCTTGGTTGCTGTTTTTAACCAGTTGGTGGCATGACATGATCTCCAAGCTATATACTCCATAGAGGAACCTGCACCGTGTGGTAGAAGTGCTGCCTATAGTCCTTCACGGTCCCTGTTCCAGTCTAGGTGTGGTTATATGCAGGACACAGGGCACATACAAGTCCAGCCACGAGTTGGAGGATTTTGCTGATTAAGGTAGAAGCCAGCAGGCAGTTTGAACAAGACACAACTCCCTTTTGAAGCCTACCCATTGCAGGCTGGGTCACTGTTTTTAATTCAATATGGTAAACCTTTTCTGGGGAGTTTTTTAAAATAGTACAGTAAGTGGAACCCAAAAAGTTGAGGCTAGTAATAGAGATTTGTTGCCAGAAGAAATAAGTTTGACAGAACAAATATGTTTTTCCAGTCTCTGGGTGATATTTAGATAAATGTTCTTTCCACTATCCCCCCTCCCTCCCCCCCCCCAGAAGCTGGCCAGCTCCTACCCAGTAAAAGTTTCAGTGGTCTCTCTAAATGGAAGAGTTTCACAGAAGGAATAGTTCCAGCTGAACAACAAAGAGGACCTATAGAGTGTAAAATCCCATGGTACATTGATGTAATCCGTGAGAAGGTAAGAAAATGTTGCTATAATACTTCAAAAAGAAGAATAGTCCACGCACATAGTTAATTGCAAAGTGATCCAGCTAGAAAATTAACTTTCTACCGGTGTGATGTAAATAGAATTGTATTTGGATAAATGGATTAATCAAAGGATCTCAAAGTTCTTTTTCAAAACAACATGAAGTGCAGGAAAGAAGGGAAAGCAAATAGAGAGGAGAATGGCAGTAAGTCCACGTCAAAATAAGAAAGAGAACCTAGGAGTCCTGGGTCCTAGTCCCTTAGACTAGATGCCATTAAATTCCCTACAGATGGGCAGATATTAAAATACAGTACATCATCCACTCGTATGCCACTCATCCATCTTTTTCCTGC
Source organism: Platysternon megacephalum (assembly GCA_003942145.1). Taxonomy (NCBI): domain Eukaryota; kingdom Metazoa; phylum Chordata; order Testudines; family Platysternidae; genus Platysternon; species Platysternon megacephalum. The sequence goes on along the minus strand of QXTE01000014.1, from coordinate 3,461,764 downwards.
CCACCAATATCCCGTCAAACCTCAGATGCATTGTTTGAGTGAACACTACACCTGTTTCTGTTCCCAGGAACGATGCTTGTTGATGATGGGAGAAGAGATTAATCGTCTTTCAAGATGTGAAGCGGAATGTGCAAGGAAGGATGATGTAATCTCTATCCTTAGGGAGGAGATGGAGAATCTGAAGAAGCATTTGGAGCTGCTCAGGAGGGAAAGTGTCATCACAGAGGAGGTGACTTACACTCATTTTCTCTGTATGAAATGAAGCACGCATTTAAGATTGTCTCTCACTATGAAGTCTAAATGGCTATCAGCAGTGGCCATCGCTAGTGGAAAAGCTGATGACGATGACCCTTGTGGTCCCTTCTGAACCTATGATTCTATGATGTAAGCAGATATGGGATTTCCTCAAATAAGGGCACACACACTAAAAACAACCAGACTGAGGAAGTGAGGTTCAAAATAAAAGCTGTTTAAAGCCCTCCTGTGCCCTGAATTCAAAAGTAGCACAGTGAGAGGGAAGAGCATTCTGGGTAATTATATGCAAATGAGACCCCTCCAGCAGTCCCACTTTATGATCCTCATAAGGGATATAATAAAGCTACTGACTGTGACAGTCGGAAGCAATCTGAAGCAGAATGGAATGCTGAGAGTGCTCATTTGTGCATCATTTTCTAAACACATTATCAGCTTCCCCAAAACCATTGTGGAGGCCTAGCACTAAGAATTCACTGACAAGGTGAGGTATATTTGCGGTTACGGCACCAAGCTCTTTCCTTTATGTGCTGCAAGCTAGGAGTGTGGAAAGCAGCTTCCTACTTTTAGCTTCCGAGGTAGTTTTCCTCATACTAAATTTTCCCTTGCAGAAAGATGCAGCCTCAGAACCTGTAGCTGACGACAGCAAGACAAAGATGCCTAGGCTAAGCAGCTCAGTGCAGGATGGCTTAGGACAAAGTGGCACTAAAGAAGATTTGAGAGAGGAGGTGGCATGCTTAAAATTAAAACTAAGCTACTCTGATAAAATTCTGGACTCTAAGATTGCTAGCCTGTCTGAGTCCTTGATGAAAGACCAGGAGGAACTATGGCAACTGGAAAAGGAGGTGAAAGAGGATCTGCACTAGTTCAGATATGGCAAAAGAAACTGACAGTAGAATGAGAGGAGTCTATGCTATTATGTGCTTTTCACACTGCTGCTAAAGGTGTCCTTTAGTGACTGCACCCTCTAGATCAGCATTTCTCAAATGCGACCACCAGGGGCTTTTCTTGCAGCCACAGCCTCTTGGGCAGTGATTCGGGGGGAGGGGGCAGCAAGGAGGGGTTGGGTCCTGCCCCCCTCTTGAGCCACAAACATCGGAGGAGCAGACAGCCGGTGTGAGTTCCCCACCTTCCCGGGGGCGGGGGGGCTCAGGCTTCCGGCTTCAGCCCTGGGGTGGCGGGCGGCAGGCTCTGGCGACAGGCTCTGACTGTGGGGCATTGGGCTCTGGCTGCACAGTGGCGGACTCCGGCAGCTGGGCTTCAGACTCACACCCCTCCTTATCGCCCCTGGCCCCTCTCTCATCCACCCCCATCACCCTGGCCCCCACTGCCTCCCTACCCACCTCCCCATCCAAGGCTTAATTTGTCCCCCCAGCTTACCAGGGCTGAGTAAGTCTGCTGTGAAAGGTGATATTGCATGTTTGTTAATATCACTTTTCACCGCCTCCCAGCTAGCTAGCAAGTCTCTGCTGTGAAAAAGTGATATTAACAAACATACAAATATCACTTTTCACAGAAGCTAGCAAGCCTAAAAACAAACAAACCTGCAACCAAAAAAGCAAAATAAACAACAACAACAAAGACAGGAACATGCAAAGCACCTTATTTGTGTTTTTATTCTGTTTAGGTCCAGTAAAGAATAGAGAGAACTGTATGTTGTTGTTATTATTGAGTCTGCAAAAACACCCCTACAAAAATAAATTACACTGATTGGACCTGTATATGTGCATATGTGTTTGTTTTTCCTAAAGTTAATTAAGTATTTTAGGAAAAATTGTCAAAGCGGCCACCAGCAAGAGACTTGGTGGCCACACTCTGAGGCCTCCAAAAAATTTGTTGCAAGAACCCCTGCTCTAGATTTCCCTCTCTCGCCCATCCCCTTTGGGTCTCTGATTTGCAGACATAGGAAAGTGTGAACAGAAAACCAAAGCATTTAGAAACATCATTCTAAGGAATAACTTAGGTTAACATCTCTGAGCCAAATTCTGCTTTCAGTTAACATCAGTGTAAACGAAGGTACATCTACAACAAGATACATATAATTTAATCCTCCTTCCCGGGTCCACTGCTGTGAAGATACCAGGGAAATTGTCTAACCACAGAAGCTAAAGAGATCAGTGTGGACAGATCCTAAAATAAATTAATCCTCCTAATTGTGCAGAGGGGCCCTATAAACAAACAAACATCCAACCACACCGATCCAAAAAGGTGCTCCAATATAGCACATTTCAAATGCTCATGTGTAAAAGCGCCAAATATTCAGAATCTTCTTCCCTTGTTGTATCTTGGAGATATTGCCTGGCTTTGGGTCAAGTTCACGGTCAGTGCACTTGGTGTCTGTTTGCATTGGGACCAAATAATGAACGTCCAGAAATCTTGCTCCAGGTCTGCACAGGTTTATGGGTTGTGCCTCCAGGAGCATGAGACCCATGATTGTATGTTTTTTTAATATCCAGACCAGGGGTGGGCAAACTACGGCCTGCGGGCTGGATCCGGCCCCTCAGGGCTTTGGATCCGGCCCACAGGATTGCCCCCCGTGGTGCTGCAGGCCCCGCACCACTCTCAGAAGTGGCCGGCAAACACTTCCCTGCGGCCCCCGGGTGGGGGGGCAGAGGGCTCCATGCGTTGCCCTTGCCTCCAGGCACCGCCCCCTGCAGCTTCCATTGGCCAGGAACGGGGAACCGTGGCCAATGGGAGCTTCGGGGGAGGTACCTGGAGGTGCGGCAAGGGCAGCGC